>CM067216.1:100796863-101082653 GCA_034190945.1 Octodonta nipae | reverse complement strand
TCATGGCTCTTTCATCGCTGTTTCCTGTCGTTGGTCTTTCTCTAACTTTCTGCGATAAGCGTCCCCTTTCTGCAGCCAGGATGTCGATTGGTTGGGTAGAGGCAATCACACTCACCGCCTCGTAAGACACAGTGCGGTAGGATGATGCCACTCGAATCGCTGAGAGCCGCTGGACTGATTTCATTTTCCGGCGGTACGATGGTAGGTCGAGCGATTTCTCCATACCGGTGCCCCGTACACAAAACAGAAGTAGTTACTGTGCCATTAGCTGTCTTTCTTATCTGTCTAGGGCCTCCGACATTCGCATTATTCTAGATAATGCCCCCTGTACCCCAGCTGATTTCTTGCTGGCCGCGATTATGTGCTCTTTGAAGTTGAGCCGTGTGTCCAGGAGCACCCCCAAATAGCTGATGAAAGGGCTGCGACTGTATGTAGAGTCGCCTATTTTGAGGGTGATGGTTTCCTTGCCTTTTCGACCTGCTAACAAGAAGTGTTTCGGTCTTTTGTTTGTCTGCTAAACTCAAGTCCGCTGCGAGCATCCAATGCTGAATTGTGGCTATAGCGAATGAGAAGGTTTGTTGTATGTCCCTTTATGTGCTTGCGCACTATGATCAATGCCACATCATCGGCGACATGCCACTAGCTGACGCCCTCAGGCAGACCGAGCAGGAGCAGGTCGTTGTACATTACGTTCCATAAGAGGGGGCCAAGAACAGAGCCCTGAGGTACACCTCCTGTGATCTTATAGTCTACTTGCCCATTTTCAGTTTGGTACAACAAGATGCGGTCCTTGAAATAGGCTGAAACCATTCTGCGCAAGTACTGCGAACTTCCATCCTGACAAGAGCCTCCAAAATGCGGTCCGCCGGGCCGAGTTAAAGGCGTTCTTGATATCCAGGGTGGCTATTAGACAGTACTTTTTTTCCACCTCTTCTCCATCTCTTTCCGAGATAGCCTCTCTGGCGATGTTGGTAACGAGTGTCACGGCATCGATGGTTGATCTCCCTTTTCTGAACCCGAATTGGTTGGTGGAAAGTTTCGGCTCAACGTAGGCTCCAGCCTATCTGCTATTATCCTTTCAAGGAGTTTTTCCCGCAGAGTCCAACCTACAGAGGGGACGATATGATGACGGTTCGTCGTGAGGTTTCTTTCCCCCTTTAGGGAGGAGCACAAGCCTCTGCTTTTTCCACTTACTCGGGAAAACCCCCTGCTTTAGCAGTCTCATACATGTGTAGAAACATGTCCAGGCCTATTGGCTATGGCGCATTTTAGCGCGATGTTAGGTATGCCATCTGGACCGGGAGCCTTACCGTTTTTGGAGCCGGTTGCACGCGCCCATCAGCTCACTCATAGTCACTGATGGTATATCTTCGTCCCTCACCTGCCACGAAGGATTAGCGGGTAGCTCAGGCTTTGCAGGAAACAAGTGAGTGACAATGCGGTGCAATGATTCGGGGCAGTTCGTTGATGTCATGGAGGGGCCTTAATTTATGCATCACGATTTTATACGGTTTTCCCCATGGATCTTGATTAACTTCGTCACACAACTCCTTCCAGTAGGATCTCTTGCTTGAGAGAATGGCTCTTCGTAGTTGTTGTCTTTTGATCTCATAGTCGAGCCTTAGTTCTTCTGTTGTGACCCTGTCGCGTCTCCGTGCTCGTTGATGCAGCCTTCGTGCTTTGAGACACTCTCGTCGGTGTTGTGAGATCGTGTCGTTCCACCAGTAAACTGGTGGGCGGCTGTTGTTCTGCCGTCTCCTTGTCATGGAAGCATCGCAGGACTTGACAACGCTTGTCATTACCTCTTGGGCAGTGGCTTCTGCGCTTGTTGTTATTGACAATGTTTCCTGCTCCATAACCAAGGCGAATGATCAGCATCGAAAGCATTTTTTGTTCCAACCGACTGGCTGTGACCTCGCACGACTGACACACAATCTTGGTTTGGGAGTGGTGTTGATTTCCCATATAATAGCTTGGTGTCGCTATTAGTAAACTCCTCATCGACCCGCCACTCACAGCCCCCTTTAATTAGGTTGCTGCTAACGAATGTCACATCGATAATGGAGCTGGCTGTGCCTTTGCGTATATGTGCTTACGTCTCCTGTGTTGAGGAGTACCAGGTTGAGCGAAGACATGGTCTCAAGGAGAGCTCGTCCTCTCGCGCGCGTTTCCCGGCATCCCCAGTCAATTGCCCAGGCGTTTGAAATCTCCTGCGATGGCGACCGATTCACGCTTCCGTACATCCTCCGCCATGGTGTCCAAGAATAACTCGAACTCCTCGAGCTGTGCACTAGGAGGTGCATAGCAGCTATAGAAGTGACCCCTCCCACTTTGGCTCTCACAAGCCATGGTTCGGGGTATTTGGGAGTTGTTGGAACGGAAGTTTACCGCAAGCCCATATCGCTGCTCTGTCCGTTGTGTCATTTACCCAGGACACGGTGTCGAAGTTTTTGTACTGCTCGCAGATTATGGCTACGTCGCAATCCAATTCCCGCACCCGCTGTACCAGTAGGTCTTGGGCTGCTTCGCAATGGTTGAGGTTGAGTTGCAGTACTTTTCATTTACGGGCTTGTGCTGCTCTCATCGCCTGTGGTAGATCGGACATTTCCAACTACCGCAACGTGCCGGCAGTCTGACCTACTATCTTTCTCTTTGCAGAGTAAGCACTTGGCAGGTTGTTGACAAGCCGAGGCATTGTGACCAGCGCCTCCGCATCTGTGACAACAACTGCTTCGGTCAGTCTTGCCTCTGCACGCCTGGGCGTTGTGCCCAAAGTGCCAGCATTTGAAGCACCGTCGAAGCTGATCCTCTCGCGAACACGTACTGTGCCCCACGCAAGTTTCAGCTTTCCAAGTGCGATGGCTTTCTTGGCCTGGACCTCTGGGAGACAAACAACTGCCGTTTGTGTTGATCTATATGCCCGTCGAAGTGATTTCACTGCCTCCTCAGTGATCTCTGCCAGGCCGTCGATATTATCTTTGAGCAGTTTACTACCTCTTCCTTGTACTGATCTCGTCCAGGTCTTTAATTTCAATCTCGATTTGGGGTATTCGAGATTGTACAGTGGCCCGCTTGGGAGCTTATTCTTGATGGCGCTACAATAGCGCTCCATCTCCTGAGCGTCTGCCTTGGCGAATAACAAAAGTAGATCTCCCTTAGCTGTTCGTCGGATCTTATTGACTTTTTTTGCCTATATCCTGCAAGGTGGGATCATTCTTGATACCTCGCAAGATATCTGCATGGAGCTCTTCTCGCCTTTCTTTATAAGCAGCGTACAATGTGGCGCTGGTTTTTGCTTATTGGTCCTCGGGCCTTTCTCCTCTTTACCACTTGCCAGTCAGTCGACTGGTTTGAAGGTTGTTTTTTGGTCTGCGGTTTAAACTTGGGTTTTATACATTGTTTCTCTCCGCTTCTGAATTGACCACCCTACTTGTTGTTGCCTGGGTGGTTTGCCCGATGTTCTGGCAACCTTCTTTACCGGCTTTAGCTTGCTAGGTAGCACCGGTTTAAGAGTTTTAACTAGTGGTGCCTTACTTGATGGGGCTACTGAAGCGAGGCCTTCGGTGGCGAGGTCCTTGCTACTGAGGCTACTTTTATTGAAGCCGCCTGCTTTGGGGCCGCCGGTGTTGATGCAGTCGGTTTTGAGTTGGCTGCTTTTGAGGCCGCTGTTGGGACCTCCTTTTGCTTTTCACCTTGTGTCTGAGTGTTTGACACCTTTACTGGCGATGTCTGTGTTGTAGCAGGTTTCGCTACAGGAGTGGCCGCGTCGTTGACGTCTGATATTTGTCATATTCTGACTTAATGGCGTGTGCCAGTTTCTTGATCTCATGATGTACATTGTGCCTAGGCCCAATGAACTTCAAGAGCTCATCGATCTTTGCTCCTAATTGTTTGGAGCGCCACTCTCAGTTGTGGCCCTTTGGGAGGCGTCAACTGCACTATCCGCCTTTTGGAGGACTTGGCTGAATAGTGTCTTGCTGCCAGCTCTAGTTTTAATGGTCGATGTTGAACCATTAGCAGTGTTCTTATTCTTCTTGTCACCATGTGACGGAACCAGTGATAATTCGCTCCCCCAGAATCCGTGGAGCGTGCACACGGCCACCGAGGCTTTCACTCGATCGGAACCGGTGTGGATTATCCTCTGCAGAGGTACCCACCTGGGGTATTAAGTTGACCTTATCACCCATATCCATGAATGGTTTATTTTCGGGTTTCCTTCCCCTATCTGATTTTGGTCCGCCCTGAGGAAGTCCTCAGTACTCCCCATTGCTGGAGAGCGTCCCCTATCCGCCACCTGGGAGGCGCCCGGTGGTGGACCAGCAACCACCCCGGGTGGGTGTGTTTGTGTGTGTGTGTGTGTGTGTGTGTGTGTGTTTGTGTGTGGGTGTAAAGTAATTATTTAATGCTACAAAATTAATTATGATTTAATATAAATAGAAGTAACAGTTGCCAGTAGCGTAAACCAAGAAGTTGGCAATAATTAAGTTAAAAAGCAATGTATGTATAGCATCCTTCAGTCAAATCTTTGATCACAGTTCGTTACAGGGTTGTTATCTATTTGGTGTTCCTTCAGAGGCTTCATTTGCAACAACAAACTTTCTTGTAAGTGTATACTATTACATTATTATCAACGTTCTAATTCCATAATATTACCTTTTAGAGCTTCCAAAATATGTTTTCTTACTAAAAGCTGAAATTAGGGAAGTAAACGTTTAACGGTAATTATCTAGTACATTCTCTCTAAAATAACACAATTTTATTTGAGTTGAATCGTTGAAGCCGATACTTGATGAAAATCCATCCTACACTAAATAAAAAACTAAATAGTTTTCATATATAAAATGTTTTAAACTACACGAGTTTCACCATATTATGGCTTTGTGAGGTGTACAATGTTGTTGTTTATGTGAAAATTTCTGAACTATTTAGTGTACAATTTTATTTTCCTAAGGAAAAAAAAAATATGTAAATCTCAGCTAATATTCCAGAAAGAAAGCTAAATAATACATGCAGTGATTGAAAACAATTCTAGTTTTGCATTTCAAAGGTATAAACAACACACACATACATCACACACACACATCACACACACACACACACACACACACACACACACACACACACACACACAATGCCTCGGCTTGTCAACAACCTGCCAAGTGCTTACTCTGCAAAGAGAAAGATAGTAGGTCAGACTGCCGGCACATTGCGGGTAGTTGGAAATGTCCGATCTACCAACAGGCGATGAGAGCAGCACAAGCCCGTAAATGAAAGTACTGCAACTCAACCTCAACCATTGCGAAGCAGCCCAAGACCTACTGGTACAGCGGGTGCGGGAATTGGATTGCGACGTAGCCATAATCTGCGAGCAGTACAAAAACTTCGACACCCTGTCCTGGGTAAATGACACAACGGACAGAGCAGCGATATGGGCTTGCGGTAAACTTCCGTTCCAACAACTCCCAAATACCCCCGAACCATGGCTTGTGAGAGCCAAAGTGGGAGGGGTTCACTTCTATAGCTGCTATGCACCTCCTAGTGCACAGCTCGAGGAGTTCGAGTTATTCTTGGACACCTTGGCGGAGGATGTACGGAAGCGTGAATCGGTCGCCATCGCAGGAGATTTCAACGCCTGGGCAATTGACTGGGGATGTCGGGAAACGAGCGCGAGAGGACGAGCTCTCCTTGAGACCATGTCTTCGCTCAACCTGGTACTCCTCAACACAGGAGCCGTAAGCACATATCGCAAAGGCACAGCCAGCTCCATT
Source organism: Octodonta nipae (assembly GCA_034190945.1). Taxonomy (NCBI): domain Eukaryota; kingdom Metazoa; phylum Arthropoda; class Insecta; order Coleoptera; family Chrysomelidae; genus Octodonta; species Octodonta nipae. The sequence continues at coordinate 101,076,885 of CM067216.1, read as the reverse complement.
ATCGACGTAACATTCGTTAGCAGCAACCTAATTAAAGGGGCTGTGAGTGGCGGGTCGATGAGGAGTTTACTAATAGCGACCACCAAGATATTATTTGGGAAATCAACACCACTCCCAAACGAAGATTGTGTGTCAGTCGTGCGAGGTCACAGCCAGTCGGCTGGAACAAAATGCTTTCGATGCTGATTCATTCGCCTTGGTTATGGAGCAGGAACCATTGTCAATAGCAACAAGCGCAGAAGCCACTGCCAAAGAGGTAATGACAAGCGTTGTCAAGTCCTGCGATGCTTCCATGCCAAGGAGACGGCAGAACAACAGCCGCCCACCAGTTTACTGGTGGAACGACACGATCTCACAACACCGACGAGAGTGTCTCAAAGCACGAAGGCTGCATCAACGAGCACGGAGACGCGACAGGGTCACAACAGAAGAACTAAGGCTCGACTATGAGATCAAAAGACAACAACTACGAAGAGCCATTCTCTCAAGCAAGAGATCCTACTGGAAGGAGTTGTGTGACGAAGTTAATCAAGATCCATGGGGAAAACCGTATAAAATCGTGATGCATAAAATTAAGGCCCCTCCCATGACATCAACGAACTGCCCCGAATCATTGCACCGCATTGTCACTCACTTGTTTCCTGCAAAGCCTGAGCTACCCGCTAATCCTTCGTGGCAGGTGAGGGACGAAGATATACCATCAGTGACTATGAGTGAGCTGATGGGCGCGTGCAACCGGCTCCAAAACGGTAAGGCTCCCGGTCCAGATGGCATACCTAACATCGCGCAAAAATGCGCCATAGCCAATAGGCCTGACATGTTTCTACACATGTATGAGACCTGCCTAAAGCAGGGGGTTTTCCCGAGTAAGTGGAAAAAGCAGAGGCTTGTGCTCCTCCCTAAAGGGGGAAAGAAACCTCCCGACGAACCGTCATCATATCGTCCCCTCTGTATGTTGGACTCTGCGGGAAAACTCCTTGAAAGGATAATAGCAGATAGGCTGGAGCCCTACGTTGAGCCGAAACTTTCCACCAACCAATTCGGGTTCAGAAAGGGGAGATCAACCATCGATGCCGTGACACTCGTTACCAACATCTCCAGAGAGGCTATCTCGGGAAAGAGATGGAGAAGAGGTGGAAAAAAGTACTGTCTAATAGCCACCCTGGATATCAAGAACGCCTTTAACTCGGCCCGCTGGGACCGCATTTTGGAGGCTCTTGTCAGGATGGAAGTTCCGCAGTACTTGCGCAGAATGGTTTCAGCCTATTTCAAGGACCGCATCTTGTTGTACCAAACTGAAAATGGGCAAGTAGACTATAAGATCACAGGAGGTGTACCTCAGGGCTCTGTTCTTGGCCCCCTCTTATGGAACGTAATGTACAACGACCTGCTCCTGCTCGGTCTGCCTGAGGGCGTCAGGCTAGTGGCATTCGCCGATGATGTGGCATTGATCATAGTGCGCAAGCACATAGAGGAGATACAAACAACCTTCTCATTCGCTATAGCCACAATTCAGCATTGGATGCTCGCAGCGGACTTGAGTTTAGCAGAACAAAAGACCGAAACACTTCTTGTTAGCAGTCGAAAGGCAAGGGAAACCATCACCCTCAAAATAGGCGACTCCTACATACAGTCGCAGCCCTTCATCAGCTATTTGGGGGGTGCTCCTGGACACACGGCTCAACTTCAAAGAGCACATAATCGCGGCCAGCAAGAAAGCAGCTGGGGTACAGGGGGCATTATCTAGAATAATGCCGAATGTCGGAGGCCCTAGACAGATAAGAAGACAGCTACTGGCAACAGTAACTACTTCTGTTTTGTTGTACGGGGCACCGGTATGGGAGAAATCGCTCGACCTACCATCGTACCGCCGGAAAATGAAATCAGTCCAGCGGCTCTCAGCGATTCGAGTGGCATCATCCTACCGCACTGTGTCTTACGAGGCGGTGAGTGTGATTGCCTCTACCCTACCAATCGACATCCTGGCTGCAGAAAGGGGACGGCTTTATCGCAGAAAGTTAGAGAGAGACCAACCGACAGGAAACAGCGATGAAAGAGCCATGAGTCTAAGGCAATGGCAGGAGAGGTGGGACAGCTCTACTAAAGGAAGGTGGACATATCGATTGATACCTAACATCAGTCGTTGGGTCAACCGCCAGCATGGGGAGGTTGGGTTCTACATCACTCAACTCCTGACTGGACATGGATGCTTTCGAGCATACCTGCACAGGTTCAGGAGGGCAAACTCCCCAAACTGCCCACACTGTACGGACGTGATAGAGGACGCGGAACACGTGTTCTTCTCCTGCCCCCGGTTTCAGGATCAACGTGCTGAAGTGGAGAGGATTCTGGAGACTAATATCGTTCCAGAACAATTAGTAGAAGCCATGCTGAAGGGCCCCCAAGCCTGGAACTTGGTATCAGATTACGCGGAGACTATCCTCAAAGAACTCCGCAATACGTTCGAGGAGTAGGCTTTAGAGGCTTTCAATGTAAGAGCAGTAAACATCTGCAATGAACCACCCTTGCGAAGTAGTATTGACTAAGAGTGCCGCAGGGGACCATGGTTGTAGGAGAAAGAGGTTAGGGTTTTAGCGGGTATACGGTATACTGGTTTCAATGCAACGATTTACTCTGCTTTGAAGTCATTACATCGGGAGTCCCGCACGACGGCTAGCACGTGCTAGCTAAGTACGGAATGTATTTCCCCCCTCTTCGGATAAAAAAAAAAAAAAACACACACACACACATATATAGCCAAGGTGGTTGTTGGTCCACTACCGGGCGCCTCCCCAGGTGACGGATAGGGGAACGCTCTCCAGCAATGGGGAGTACTGAGGATTTCCTCAGGGCGGACCAAAATCAGATAGGGGAAGGGACCCCGAAAATAAACCATTTATGGATATGGGTGATAAGGTGAACTTAATACCCCAGGTGGGTACCTCTGCAGAGGATAATCCCGCCACCGGTTCCGATCGAGTGAAAGCCTCGGTGGCCGGTGCACGCTCCACGGATTCTGGGGGGAGCGAATTATCACTGGTTCCGTCACATAGTGACAAGAAGAAGAACACTAGTAATGGTACAACATCGACCATTACAACTAGAGCTGGCAGCAAGACACTATCCAGCCACGTCCTCCAAAAGGCGAATAGTGGAGTTGACGTCCAACAAAGGGCAACAAATGAGAGTGGCGCTCCAAACCAATTAGGAGCAAAGATCGATGAGCTCTTGACGTTCATTGGGCCTAGGCACAATGTACATCATGAGATCAAGAAACTGGCACACGCCATTAAGTCAGAATATGACAAATATCAGACGTCAACGACGCGGCCACCTCCTGTAGCGAAACCTGCTACAACACAGACATCGCCAGTAAAAGTGTCAAACACTCAGACACAAGGTGGACAGCAAAAGGAGGTCCCAAAAGCGGCTGCCTCAAAAGCAGCTAACTCAAAACCGGCTGCATCAACACCGGCGGCCCCAAAGCAGGCGGCTTCAATAAAAGTAGCCTCTGTAGCAAGGACCTCGCCACCGAAGGTCTCGCCTTCAGTAGCCTCATCAAGTAAGGCACCACCACTTAAAACTCTTAAACCGGTGCTAGCTAGCAAGCTAAAGCCCGGTAAGGAAGGTCGCCAGAACATCGGGCAAACCACCCAGGGAACAACAAGTAGGGTGGTCAATTCAGAAGCGGAGAGAAACAATGGATTAAAATCCAAGTTTAAACAGCAGACCAAAAACCAACCTGCAAACCAGTCGACTGACTGGCAAGTGGTAAAGAGGAAAAAGGCCCCGAGGACCAATAAGCAAAAACCAGCGCCACATTGTACGCTGCTTATAAAGAAAGGCGAGAAGAGCTCCCATGCAGATATCTTGCGAAGTATCAAGAATGATCCCACCCTGCAGGATATAGGCAAAAAAGTCAATAAGATCCGAAGAACAGCTAAGGGAGATCTACTTCTGTTATTCGCCAAGGCAGACGCTCAGGAGATGGAGCGCTATTGTAACGCCATCAAGAATAAGCTCCCAAGCGGGGCCACTGTACAATCTCGAATACCGCAAATCGAGATTGAAATTAAAGACTTGGACGAGATCAGTACCAAGGAAGACGTAGTAAACCTGCTCAAAGATAATATCGACGGCCTGACAGAGATCACTGAGGAGGCAGTGAAATCACTTCGACGGGCATATAGATCAACACAAACGGCAGTTGTTTGTCTCCCAGAGGTCCAGGCCAAGAAAGCCATCGCACTTGGAAAGCTGAAACTTGCGTGGGGCACAGTACGTGTTCGCGAGAGGATCAGCCTTCGACGGTGCTTCAAATGCTGGCACTTTGGGCACAACGCCCAGGCGTGCAGAGGCAAGACTGACCGAAGCAGTTGTTGTCACAGATGCGGAGGCGCTGGTCACAATGCCTCGGCTTGTCAACAACCTGCCAAGTGCTTACTCTGCAAAGAGAAAGATAGTAGGTCAGACTGCCGGCACGTTGCGGGTAATTGGAAATGTCCGATCTACCAACAGGCGATGAGAGCAGCACAAGCCCGTAAATGAAAGTACTGCAACTCAACCTCAACCATTGCGAAGCAGCCCAAGACCTACTGGTACAGCGGGTGCGGGAATTGGATTGCGACGTAGCCATAATCTGCGAGCAGTACAAAAACTTCGACACCCTGTCCTTAGTAAATGACACAACGGACAGAGCAGCGATATGGGCTTGCGGTAAACTTCCGTTCCAACAACTCCCAAATACCCCCGAACCATGGCTTGTGAGAGCCAAAGTGGGAGGGGTTCACTTCTATAGCTGCTATGCACCCCCTAGTGCACAGCTCGAGGAGTTCGAGTTATTCTTGGACACCTTGGCGGAGGATGTACGGAAGCGTGAATCGGTCGCCATCGCAGGAGATTTCAACGCCTGGGCAATTGACTGGGGATGCCGGGAAACGAGCGCGAGAGGACGAGCTCTCCTTGAGACCATGTCTTCGCTCAACCTGGTACTCCTCAACACAGGAGACGTAAGCACATATCGCAAAGGCACAGCCAGCTCCATTATTGATGTGACTTTCGTTAGCAGCAACCTAATTAAAGGGGGCTGTGAGTGGCGGGTCGATGAGGAGTTTACGAATAGCGACCACCAAGCTATTATTTGGGAAATCAACACCACTCCCAAACGAAGAAGATTGTGTGCCAGTCGTGCGAGGTCACAGCCAGTCGGTTGGAACAAAAATGCTTTCGATGCTGATTCATTCGCCTTGGTTATGGAGCAGGAACCATTGTCAATAGCAACAAGCGCAGAAGCCATTGCCAAAGAGGTAATGACAAGCGTTGTCAAGTCCTGCGATGCATCCATGCCAAGGAGACGGCAGAACAACAGCCGCCCACCAGTTTACTGGTGGAACGACACGATCTCACAACACCGACGAGAGTGTCTCAAAGCACGAAGGCTGCATCAACGAGCACGGAGACGCGACAGGGTCACAACAGAAGAACTAAGGCTCGACTATGAGATCAAAAGACAACAACTACGAAGAGCCATTCTCTCAAGCAAGAGATTCTACTGGAAGGAGTTGTGTGACGAAGTTGATCAAGATCCATGGGGAAAACCGTATAAAATCGTGATGCATAAAATTAAGGCCCCCCCCATGACAACAACGAACTGCCCCGAATCATTGCACCGCATTGTCACTCACTTGTTTCCTGCGAAACCTGAGCTACCCGCTTATCCTGCGTGGCAGGTGAGGGACGAAGATATACCATCAGTGACTATGAATGAGCTGACGGGCGCGTGCAACCGGCTCCAAAACGGTAAGGCTCCCGGTCCAGATGGCATACCTAACATCGCGCTAAAATGCGCCATAGCCAATAGGCCTGACATGTTTCTACGCATGTATGAGACCTGCCTAAAGCAGGGGGTTTTCCCGACTAAGTGGAAAAAACAGAGGCTTGTGCTCCTCCCTAAAGGGGGAAAGAAACCTCCCGACGAACCGTCATCATATCGTCCCCTCTGTATGTTGGACTCTGCGGGAAAACTCCTTGAAAGGATAATAGCAGATAGGCTGGAGCCCTACGTTGAGCCGAAACTTTCCACCAACCAATTCGGGTTCAGAAAGGGGAGATCAACCATCGATGCCGTGACACTCGTTACCAACATCGCCAGAGAGGCTATCTCGGGAAAGAGATGGAGAAGAGGTGGAAAAAAGTACTGTCTAATTGCCACCCTGGATATCAAGAACGCCTTTAACTCGGCCCGCTGGGACCGCATTTTAGAGGCTCTTGCCAGGATGGAGGTTCCTCAGTACTTGCGCAGAATGGTTTCAGCGTATTTCAAGGACCGCATCTTGTTGTACCAAACTGAAAATGGGCAAGTAGACTATAAGATCACAGGAGGTGTACCTCAGGGCTCTGTTCTGGGCCCCCTCTTATGGAACGTAATGTACAACGACCTGCTCCTGCTCGGTCTGCCTGAGGGCGTCAGGCTAGTGGCATTCGCCGATGATGTGGCATTGATCATAGTGCGCAAGCACATAGAGGAGATACAAACAACCTTCTCATTCGCTATAGCCACAATTCAGCATTGGATGCTCTCAGCGGACTTGAGTTTAGCAGAGCAAAAGACCGAAACACTTCTTGTTAGCAGTCGAAAGGCAAGGGAAACCATCACCCTCAAAATAGGCGACACCTACATACAGTCGCAGCCCTTCATCAGCTATTTGGGGGTGCTCCTGGACACACGGCTCAACTTCAAAGAGCACATAATCGCGGCCAGCAAGAAAGCAGCTGGGGTACAGGGGGCATTATCTAGAATAATGCCGAATGTCGGAGGCCCTAGACAGATAAGAAGACAGCTACTGGCAACAGTAACTACCTCTGTTTTGTTGTACGGTGCACCGGTATGGGAGAAATCGCTCGAGCTACCATCGTACCGCCGGAAAATGAAATCAGTCCAGCGGCTCTCAGCGATTCGAGTGGCATCATCCTACCGCACTGTGTCTTACGCGGCGGTGAGTGTGATTGCCTCTACCCTACCAATCGACATCCTGGCTGCAGAAAGGGGACGGCTTTATCGCAGAAAGTTAGAGAAAGACCAACCGACAAGAAACAGCGATGAAAGAGCCATGAGTCTAGGGCAATGGCAGGAGAGATGGGACAGCTCTACTAAAGGCCGGTGGACATATCGATTGATACCTAACATCAGTCGTTGGGTCAACCGCCAGCATGGGGAGGTTGGGTTCTACATCACTCAACTCCTGACTGGACATGGATGCTTTCGAGCATACCTGCACAGGTTCAGGAGGGCAAACTCCCCAAACTGCCCACAGTGTACGGACGTGATAGAGGACGCGGAACACGTGTTCTTCTCCTGCCCCCGGTTTCAGGATCAACGTGCTGAAGTGGAGAGGATTCTGGAGACTAATATCGTTCCAGAACAATTAGTAGAAGCCATGCTGAAGGGCCCCCAAGCCTGGAACTTGGTATCGGGTTACGCGGAGATTATCCTCAAAGAACTCCGCAATACGTTCGAGGAGTAGGCTTTAGAGGCTTTCAATGTAAGAGCAGTAAACATCTGCAATGAACCACCCTTGCGAAGTAGTATTGACTAAGAGTGCCGCAGGGGACCATGGTTGTAGGAGAAAGAGGTTAGGGTTTTAGCGGGTATACGGTATACTGGTTTCAATGCAACGATTTACTCTTGCTTTGAAGTCATTGTATCGGGAGTCCCGCACGACGGCCAGCACGTGCTAGCTAAGTACGGAATGTATTTCCCCCCTCTTCGGATAAAAAAAAAAAAAAAAAAAACACACATATATATATCGCAAAGGCACAGCCAGCTCCATTATCGACGTAACATTCGTTAGCAGCAACCTAATTAAAGGGGGCTGTGAGTGGCGGGTCGATGAGGAGTTTACTAATAGCGACCACCAAGCTATTATTTGGGAAATCAACACCACTCCCAAACGAAGATTGTGTGTCAGTCGTGCGAGGTCACAGCCAGTCGGCTGGAACAAAAATGCTTTCGATGCTGATTCATTCGCCTTGGTTATGGAGCAGGAACCATTGTCAATAGCAACAAGCGCAGAAGCCACTGCCAAAGAGGTAATGACAAGCGTTGTCAAGTCCTGCGATGCTTCCATGCCAAGGAGACGGCAGAACAACAGCCGCCCACCAGTTTACTGGTGGAACGACACGATCTCACAACACCGACGAGATTGTCTCAAAGCACGAAGGCTGCATCAACGAGCACGGAGACGCGACAGGATCACAACAGAAGAACTAAGGCTCGACTATGAGATCAAAAGACAACAACTACGAAGAGCCATTCTCTCAAGCAAGAGATCCTACTGGAAGGAGTTGTGTGACGAAGTTAATCAAGCTCCATGGGGAAAACCGTATAAAATCGTGATGCATAAAATTAAGGTCCCTCCCATGACATCAACGAACTGCCCCGAATCATTGCACCGCATTGTCACTCACTTGTTTCCTGCAAAGCCTGAGCTACCCGCTAATCCTTCGTGGAAGGTGAGGGACGAAGATATACCATCAGTGACTATGAGTGAGCTGATGGGCGCGTGCAACCGGCTCCAAAACGGTAAGGCTCCCGGTCCAGATGGCATACCTAACATCGCGCTAAAATGCGCCATAGCCAATAGGCCTGACATGTTTCTACACATGTATGAGACCTGCCTAAAGCAGGGGTTTTCCCGAGTAAGTGGAAAAAGCAGAGGCTTGTGCTCCTCCCTAAAAGGGGAAAGAAACCTCCCGACGAACCGTCATCATATCGTCCCCTCTGTATGTTGGACTCTGCGGGAAAACTCCTTGAAAGGATAATAGCAGATAGGCTGGAGCCCTACGTTGAGCCGAAACTTTCCACCAACCAATTCGGGTTCAGAAAGGGGAGATCAACCATCGATGCCGTGACACTCGTTACCAACATCGCCAGAGAGGCTATCTCAGGAAAGAGATGGAGAAGAGGTGGAAAAAAGTACTGTCTAATAGCCACCCTGGATATCAAGAACGCCTTTAACTCGGCCCGCTGGGACCGCATTTTGGAGGCTCTTGTCAGGATGGAAGTTCCGCAGTACTTGCGCAGAATGGTTTCAGCCTATTTCAAGGACCGCATCTTGTTGTACCAAACTGAAAATGGGCAAGTAGACTATAAGATCACAGGAGGTGTACCTCAGGGCTCTGTTCTTGGCCCCCTCTTATGGAACGTAATGTACAACGACCTGCTCCTGCTCGGTCTGCCTGAGGGCGTCAGGCTAGTGGCATTCGCCGATGATGTGGCATTGATCATAGTGCGCAAGCACATAGAGGAGATACAAACAACCTTCTCATTCGCTATAGCCACAATTCAGCATTGGATGCTCGCAGCGGACTTGAGTTTAGCAGAACAAAAGACCGAAACACTTCTTGTTAGCAGTCGAAAGGCAAGGGAAACCATCACCCTCAAAATAGGCGACTCCTACATACAGTCGCAGCCCTTCATCAGCTATTTGGGGGTGCTCCTGGACACACGGCTCAACTTCAAAGAGCACATAATCGCGGCCAGCAAGAAAGCAGCTGGGGTACAGGGGGCATTATCTAGAATAATGCCGAATGTCGGAGGCCCTAGACAGATAAGAAGACAGCTACTGGCAACAGTAACTACTTCTGTTTTGTTGTACGGGGCACCGGTATGGGAGAAATCGCTCGAGCTACCATCGTACCGCCGGAAAATGAAATCAGTCCAGCGGCTCTCAGCGATTCGAGTGGCATCATCCTACCGCACTGTGTCTTACGAGGCGGTGAGTGTGATTGCCTCTACCCTACCAATCGACATCCTGGCTGCAGAAAGGGGACGGCTTTATCGCAGAAAGTTAGAGAAAGACCAACCGACAGGAAACAGCGATGAAAGAGCCATGAGTCTAAGGCAATGGCAGGAGAGGTGGGACAGCTCTACTAAAGGAAGGTGGACATATCGATTGATACCTAACATCAGTCGTTGGGTCAACCGCCTGCATGGGGAGGTTGGGTTCTACATCACTCAACTCCTGACTGGACATGGATGCTTTCGAGCATACCTGCACAGGTTCAGGAGGGCAAACTCCCCAAACTGCCCACACTGTACGGACGTGATAGAGGACGCGGAACACGTGTTCTTCTCCTGCCCCCGGTTTCAGGATCAACGTGCTGAAGTGGAGAGGATTCTGCGGACTAATATCGTTCCAAAACAATAAGTAGAAGCCATGCTGAAGGGCCCCCAAGCCTGGAACTTGGTATCAGATTACGCGGAGACTATCCTCAAAGAACTCCGCAATACGTTCGAGGAGTAGGCTTTAGAGGCCTTCAATGTGAGAGCAGTAAACATCTGCAATGAACCACCCTTGCGAAGTAGTATTGACTAAGAGTGCCGCAGGGGACCATGGTTGTAGGAGAAAGAGGTTAGGGTTTTAGCGGGTATACGGTATACTGGTTTCAATGCAACGATTTACTCTTGCTTTGAAGTCATTACATCGGGAGTCCCGCACGACGGCCAGCACGTGCTAGCTAAGTACGGAATGTATTTCCCCCCTCTTCGGATAAAAAAAAAAAAAAAAAACACATATATATATATATATATATATATATATATATATATATATATATTTTATATTACGATTTTCAAAATTCACTTTTTAAAAACAATTTATTTAATTAAATACAAAAATAATAATAAAAACTTTCAACTATAAGAATATAAGTCAACTAATCATCTAACGACTGAAGGTCCTATACACTAGTATTTATAACATTACAAAATGATGAGTCGACACGCGTGTTAAACAAAGACAATTTAAGCGTGTCGTTTCAAAATGGATGGTCATCAGTTTTTATGTGAACTGAAAAATAAGAAGTGTACAGTTTTGGTTACCAAGTATAAATGAAAAAGGTCGAACGTGATAAAAATTACTAACAAGTATCATATTACAATGTGGGAATAATGACAGTATTTGACCTTATAATTAGAAGTTAATTTAATATAAAGTCTGTTTAAATACTTATATAACAACTCCATTTATCCTGAAAAAGTTGATGCTGTGCTTCAACTTTTCAAACCATTTTTGTGAGTTCTGTATCTTCGATGGGTTCCTGGAGTCGAATACTTGGACGTCGTCTGGGAAGGAATCTGAAGTTCCTGACTTGACTACATGGCATTGGTGAAGGTGACGGTGGATCGTCGCCGTTTGTTGTTATGGCCAACAATCTGGATTGTCTTCTTGGTTTGCATTTATAGAAAATGTAGATAAGGATTAGTAAAACGATTAATGTAATTGATAAAATTGTGAACCATGGCATGTGTTTTTTAATAAACGGTTGGTTTATTAATTTGTCTAGCTCTTCTGAATATTGGTTCAACTTATGTTGAGCTATGTTGAGGTCGTCTGCATCGATCTTGTTTAGTCTGAGTGGCTTTAGATCTGGGACATAGTTGTTCGGTGGTATAGATTTGCAGCAGTTGTACGGTATTTGAATTGGATGACTCTTGTATGTAATATTTTGGAAATTGTCAATCAGTTTGCTTGAATGAATTCGAGTGTTGCCAATGAATGCGTTACAATCGGCCTGCAAATTTAGGACTGAGTTTGTTGTAATTGTTAGTGTTACAACGCTGTTTCCACTGCACTTTATGGTGATAGGTAAAAGGTCAGAAACAGTAATTAGCCAAAAGTTTGAGCTAATCTTATATACATTGTAGTCCTTGGCGTAGAATATGGAAGTCTGACAAACCTTTGGAAGGAAGGTGGACTGCTTCAACAGCTGGGCCTTACAAGTTGAATCGCTATCTATAGGATACGGGAGAACGTCTGAACATATCCATTGAACTTGGCTTAAGGACTTGCAGTTGTCCAAGTTCCGAAATGTAGTATACAATAGTGAATCATCGTTTTTCGCAATATATTTGGTTGTGGTTGGTAAAATGTGATGAAACCCTGTTCGGTCGTCAAGTATCGGAATTGGATATAAACGAAAAAGGGTAAAAGTTTCGGGGTTTACTAAGGGGATTCTTAATACAAAAATTATTTTCGTGTCTAATTGAAATGCTTCCAATTCGATGATGTCGATATATTGTGCAATATTATGGGCATTAATAGATAAGGGCAAATTGTTTTTGTGCAAAGAGTGAGAGATAATTTGAAGTGAGTCGACCAAATCTGCCGGTGTAATGATTGAACTATGTAACATTTTAATGCGAGCGAAAGATATTGCCGATAATACATCATTAAGGGCATCTTGAATAAAGACATAGCTTTCCATTAATGATTCACATAAATCTAGAGTTTTGACAAGTGTCTCAAAGAACTGAAGGTCGTCTGAAATAAAAGCAATGGCTTGCCTGATTTCATTAATATTCTTATTAAAGGTTTCTTCGTCTATTTGTAGTTTACGAACCGTTGAATTAAAATTTTTGGTTACGGAAGTCGTAACAGAGATTTGGTTCTTCAGTAGATTTTCGATTTGTTGTTCGTCATGAGTAATCTTGTTGATACAATCATTTAAATATTGACCATCGTTTGCATCCAGAGTGCCAGTTATTGATTTCCAAATTGTTCCTAATCCATTAATAAGTCCGCGTTTCTGTCGGTTTAAGTGAATTTTCGTGTCCGCGAATATTTCTTGATATTTCAAGTTTACTGTGTCTGATATTTGTTTGAGAAGGCTGACGTGTGTTTGTACTTGTGGTTTGAATGAACTTAGTAGAGTAGTTAAGTTTGAATTGATAGTGTCAACTAAAGTGTTTAGTATTTTGTCATTATTGGAAATTGCGTCACCGAATGGGTGCAGATCTTTGTAGACAAGCAATGTCCACTTGTCATTCGAAATTTTGATGCTTCCTTCTTCATGAAAGAAGAGTCCTACGGTGTTGTTTATAGGTGTTATCGTATATTGAGATGTTGCGATTGTGAAGAGTCCGAGGAGTCTGAAAAGAAGTAATTTTCACTCAAAATATGGTTTCAATCTGTCAAAATTTGCTTTTGTAGATTGATTTGTCTCGAGATTTAGTAAGACTGCAGAATTTTGAAAGAGTTCAGTTATTTGGAAAGGACCATTATATTTATTTTGTGATTTACTAGAAATTTGCGATTCTTTCAAATATACTTTATCGCCTATGTTATAATTTGGTCGGTTTTCAGGTACGTGTTGGTCGAATCGAGTTTTTGCCTTTTCTTTTTGTTGTTCAGTTTTTGAACGCGCTAGTTTGTAAAGTACTCCATACGATTGTTGAGATCTCTTACGTATTGGGAAATGAGGTTCCGTTGGTTATAAAGCGTTTCCGCGGGTCTACTAGACGTGTGGCCAAAAATAAGCTCGTAGGGTGTAAAGCCATGAGTTTTATTTTTGGTGTTGTTACAAGTAATTATTGCGTATGGCAAAACGTTAAACGGATGTTCGTCTGGGTTTTCGGCTATATTTGCTCTGATCATTTCCGATAATGTTGAGTGGAATCGTTCAATGGAACCGTTGGATTGTGGGTGACCTACACTTGAGAATGTAAGTTTTATGTTGTAAAGCTCACAGAGGTCTTTCATTAGAACATTATCAAATTCACGGCCGCAGTCGCAATGAATTCGCAACGGGGTGCCGTAATGTTGGAAATAAAGGATAAGCGTGTTAACGACGGTTTTTGCTGTTTTATCCTTTATTGGATATGCCTGTGTGAATTTTGTTAGCTCGTCTCTAACTGTCAGAGCGTAATTTCTCGATGGGTATTCAAAAACGTCGACATTAATTCGCTCGAAAGGTGTTTTCGGCGTTTCTGTTATAACTAAAGGGGAACTTAGGTTTTTTCGACATGTTTTCACCTTTTGACAAATTTCGCAAGATTTGATAAAATTTTCTACGTTTTTTGTTAAACCGGTCCAATTATATTTTTCCTTTATTCGTCTGACCGTTTCGTTGATTCCGCGATGAAGATTATTTTTTCCTTGATGATAGTTTTCTAAAATTTGCGGTATTTCGTGTTCTGAAGGTGTTTTTATAATGTTTTGACATATTTTCAGTTTAATATCTTTGTCTGCAAAGATATAAGAAAAGGTTTCGAGAATTGGAAGTTCCAAATTGTTTTCGACATAGTACGTTGTTTCGGGATCAAATTTATTCTGTGATTTGTAAATGATGAAAAACAGAAATTGAACGACTGTTTCTGGGTCAAATGGCAAGGGGATTATAAAGTATTTACGATTTTTAACTGATTTACTGGCAAAGGTGTTGAGAGAATAGTTTTCAAAGTTAATATCTTCTTCGAAGATATCATCCATGATCCAATCGTGGAGATCAGTTAACTTGTTTTGCCAAAAGAATGTAATAATTTGTTTATGAGTTTTGTCGAGAAGTTGAGAATTTGTCGTTTCGATTTTCGAGTAGTCAATTAGAGATCTTGTTTTATATAAGTCGACAAATTTGTTAAATTCGTTAGTTATTAGTTAGTCATTAAGTTCGGGTTCTTCGGATTCTTGTTCACCTTCGTGTTCTGAGTCGGTATCATTGAAGGCGTGGATTTTTGACTGAAAATTGGCTATTTGGTGGAAGTGATTGATTTTAATTCGCGATAGAGCGTCTGCATTTTTGTTTATCTTTCCAGGTTTGTGTTCAATCTTATAATTGTACTCTTCGAGTTTTAGTCGCCATCTGGCAAGTCTACTGCCTGGATCTTTGATCGAGAAAAGCCACGTAAGCGGGCGGTGATCGGTGATTAAAGTAAACTTACGGCCAAATAAATACGGACGGAAGTGTTTTACTGCCCACACTATGGCAAGCAATTCCCTTTCGATGGTAGAATATCGAGTTTCGGCCGCACATAAAGTGCGAGAGGCATAAACGATAGGAAGATCTTTTCCTACAGGTCCTTGCGAAAGAACTGCACCAATCGCGAAAGCGCTGGCATCCGTGGTGAGAAGAAACGGTTCTTCAAAATTTGGGTAGTTGAGAATGGGGTCTGAAATGAGAGCTTTCTTTAAGTCGTTAAATGATGACTTACAATCAGAATCAAAGAAGAATCTTGCATCTTTTTGGAGAAGTTTTGTAAGTGGTTTTGACATTTTGGCAAAGTTGGGGATGAATCTTCTATAGTATCCGGCCAATCCTAAGAAAGATTTAATGTCTTTTGGATTTTTTGGTTCTGGGAAATTTTGGATACAACTGACTTTTTCGGGGTTCGGTTTTACACCTTGTTGCGTAATTAGATGACCAAGATACGCTACCTCTTTTCTTAAGAATTCACATTTGTCGGGTTGAATCTTAAGATTTGATTTGCGAAGACGTTTGAAGACTTCGGTCAACCGTGAAATGTGTTCGTGAATTGTTGGGGAGTATACAATGATGTCGTCCATGTATACTAGACAACGTTCATTTTGAATTCCAAGGAGGATGTTGTCCATGACACGTTGAAATGTGGACGGGGCGTTTTTTAAACCGAACGGCATACGAACAAACTCGTAATGGCCGTTTTCGACTGAAAATGCTGTCTTGGGGATATCTTTGGAATCGATCTCTATCTGATGAAAACCGGAGGCGAGATCTAATGTAGAAAAATATTGGCATTTGCCTAGTTGATCTAAAAGATCGGAGATGTTAGGCAATGGATATTTGTCGTCTACTGTGACTTCGTTAAGTTTCCTGTAGTCAATGACGACACGCCATTTTTGTTTGCCTGAGGCGTCTAGCTTTTTGGGAACAACCCAAACTGGGGAAGACCACGGGGAAGTTGAGTGACGAATGATACCTTGGTTGAGCATTTTGCTTACTTGGTCTTTAACCTCTTCTTTATGTACCTGAGGGTACCTATAAGATTTAGTAAAGATGGGTCTGGAATTACTAGTCTCGATTGAATGCTTAATTTCGTTGGTAAAGGATAGTGAGTCTCCTTCTAAGTAAAATATGTCCTGGAAATCTAAGCAAAGGTTTATAATCATGTCTTTTTCTTCTTCGTTTAAATGTTCAGTCCGGAGTTGTTGTCTTATGAGTAAGTTTCTGTCGATATCTGGAGTTTCGTACGAGTCGTTAAAGTTAAAACAGGGTTGTGTTTGTACAAGGGGTTCTATTGTTATGTTTTCAAAGTTAATTGTTTTTGGGATGGCGTTGGCATTGATAACTGAAGTTAGAAATTCCCCGTTATGGTTTACATATACCAAGGAATTGGGTAGTCTGACTTTCTCTTTCTCGATGGTATGTAAAACAGCGTCGGTGTTGGAAAGGTGACAACGTAGTTTACATATTTTTTCTGTACGAGGTTCTATAGAAATATAGTTTGAGAAATTTTTTTGAGACGATGTGTTGGGGACTGTCGAGGGAGTGATATCTAAAAGGGGCAAGGAGGAGACCTTGTGAAGAGTGATATCTTTGAAATTTGTCTTGAGTTGTTTAGATTTTAGATCGATTACACATTCATAATGTTCTTAAAAATCTAACTTTAAAATGCCATCAAACTCGATGTCGAGGTTACATATGAATACTTTATGGGGGTTACCATGAGTGAATGGTATAAGGGTTGACTGAGAAATGGGGATCTTTTTGTCTGTAATTCCCTGAATAACGACATTTTCCGGGAATCGTTCAGAATAATTTCTGACGGTATGCTCTTTAAAGATAGAAATTCCTGCGCCAGTATCTATTAGTAATTTATAGTTTCCAGTCGCATCGTTAATATAGTACAGATTTTTGGAGTTTACAGTATGGAGAGTAGTCACAGAAATGTCTGTTCCGGAAAGTTTATATTCGGGTTCAGGTCGTCGAGATTGATAGTTTGGATCTGTGTTGCGAGGCTGGTCGTTATGTCTGGAGGGTGGTCTAAATTTGGAAGAGATAGAAAATCCTGATAGTTTCGATTCTTTAACGGATCTAAATCGACAGTTTGATAGTTATCAGCAGTATGATAATTAATATTAATTGCTTCTGGATTGCATGACTGACTATAATAATCATATTCCCTTTGGTCATCAGTGCTATTGTAATCATCGTAGGGTTGATTATTAACTGTATAATAATCATCGTCCTGGTTAGGGTAATTCGTATAATTTAAGTGATGTGTTTTATTTGGATTTGGGCGAAAACAGGGATTTCGTTGGATGACCGATTGGCGTGGTTGTTGCGTACTTTGCTGAAACGTTCTTGGCTGGTTAGAGAACTGGTTTTGTCTGAAGGGTGACTGATTTTGCCTAGGTTGTTGATTCTGATTTTGTGAGAAATTATTAGTAAAAGGGTTTGGTCTAAAATTATTATTATTGCCGCTACTATTGTTATAGACTGGTGTCTGGTAGTTTCGAGAGCGACATTCGGACGTGTGATGTCCGAATCTTCCACATGATAGGCACTTATTAATTTGCGGATTAGGCTTTCGAAAGGGTTGATTAGGCTTAGGGGGAATTTGTTTAGGTGTTTTTTGGTTTTCGAAGTAGGACAGTTGTAATTCACGCCTAATTCGTACGTGGGCTTCTAACAGGTCTTTCGGGTTTCCGGCGCGGATGATTTGCCCTAAACGCGGTTCTAAACCGGTCAGAAGAGTGTTCAGCGCCATAGTGTCTATTAGACTCGTTTGGGCTGTCTTCTGATCTGCATTCAAATTCGAGGTTTTCTGAATATTGGCATACATTTTTGCAGTAAGTACTTGCAATCTGTTATAAAATGTGAGAGGCGATTCGTTGGGAAGTTGTCTTAGACGTTGTAAATCTTGTATGAGAGATGTCAAATCTCTAGAATCACCGAAATGAGAGTTTAAAAGTTGTTTAAGTTCCAAATAGGACGCGGGGTTGCGTGAATTAATTAATTGGGCCGCTCTGCCTTTCAGCTTATTTTTAATGTGTATAAGTAAAAGATAGCGTTGGTCGCCCGTTGACATATTATACGCGCAGTCGCACGCATCAGTGAATGTCCCTAGCGAGATTTGATCGCCCTCAAACTCAGGGACAATGGAAAAGATTTCTGAAAGCCGGTAGGGTTCAGTCTCCGGATCTGCTGAAGTTTGGGGAGATGCCATTATTTCGGTTGATTAAAAATATACGGTAATAAAAATGTTCAAAATTAAAGAAAATATCTAGAATTATCAAAACGTTTACCACGTTTTTGTTTTAAGAATGTAGAAGATTACAAAATTGTGCACAAAGTAAAATAAACTCAAATGGAAAATAGTACAATTCGGTTTAAAATGTTCCGGGATATTGAACGTCCGAACAGTAAAAATTAATTAAATTCAAAAATATAAATCGATAAAATAAATTCAAATTGGTAAAACAAATATTTGCGAGATGATTACTTAATTGTTTGTACTTACATTAATCGAAACATCGAAGTTGCCGTGTTCTACGTGTTGTAGTTGGGACGTCTCGAGGTTCTTTTCTTCCTTCAAAGGATTGGAATCCACCGCTACCAGTTAAGCTTTTCTTCTAACGCCGGTTCTAGCAGCGTAATGGAATCCTACTGACTGCGCCACTTTTTATATTACGATTTTCAAAATTCACTTTTTAAAAACAATTTATTTAATTAAATACAAAAATAATAATAACAACTTTCAACTATAAGAATATAAGTCAACTAATCATCTAACGACTGAAGGTCCTACACTAGTATTTATAACATTACAAAATGATGAGTCGACACGCGTGTTAAACAAAGACAATTTAAGGGTGTCGTTTCAAAATGGATGGTCATCAGTTTTTATGTGAACTGAAAAATAAGAAGTGTACAGTTTTGGTTACCAAGTATAAATGAAAAAGGTCGAACGTGATAAAAATTACTAACAAGTATCATATTACAATGTGGGAATAATGACAGTATTTGACCTTATAATTAGAAGTTAATTTAATATAAAGTCTGTTTAAATACTTATATAACAACTCCATTTATCCTGAAAAAGTTGATGCTGTGCTTCAACTTTTCAAACCATTTTTGTGAGTTCTGTATCTTCGATGGGTTCCTGGAGTCGAATACTTGGACGTCGTCTGGGAAGGAATCTGAAGTTCCTGACTTGACTACATGGCATTGGTGAAGGTGACGGTGGATCGTCGCCGTTTGTTGTTATGGCCAACAATCTGGATTGTCTTCTTGGTTTGCATTTATAGAAAATGTAGATAAGGATTAGTAAAACGATTAATGTAATTGATAAAATTGTGAACCATGACATGTGTTTTTTAATAAACGGTTGGTTTATTAATTTGTCTAGCTCTTCTGAATATTGGTTCAACTTATGTTGAGCTATGTTGAGGTCGTCTGCATCGATCTTGTTTAGTCTGAGTGGCTTTAGATCTGGGACATAGTTTTTCGGTGGTATAGATTTGCAGCAGTTGTACGGTATTTGAATTGGATGACTCTTGTATGTAATATTTTGGAAATTGTCAATCAGTTTGCTTGAATGAATTCGAGTGTTGCCAATGAATGCGTTACAATCGGCCTGCAAATTTAGGACTGAGTTTGTTGTAATTGTTAGTGTTACAACGCTGTTTCCACTGCACTTTATGGTGATAGGTAAAAGGTCAGAAACAGTAATTAGCCAAAAGTTTGAGCTAATCTTATATACATTGTAGTCCTTGGCGTAGAATATGGAAGTCTGACAAACCTTTGGAAGGAAGGTGGACTGCTTCAACAGCTGGGCCTCACAAGTTGAATCGCTATCTATAGGATACGGGAGAACGTCTGAACATATCCATTGAACTTGGCTTAAGGACTTGCAGTTGTCCCAGTTCCGAAATGTAGTATACAATAGTGAATCATCGTTTTTCGCAATATATTTGGTTGTGGTTGGTAAAATGTGATGAAACCCTGTTCGGTCGTCAAGTATCGGAATTGGATATAAACGAAAAAGGGTAAAAGTTTCGGGGTTTACTAAGGGGATTCTTAATACAAAAATTATTTTCGTGTCTAATTGAAATGCTTCCAATTCGATGATGTCGATATATTGTGCAATATTATGGGCATTAATAGATAAGGGCAAATTGTTTTTGTGCAAAGAGTGAGAGATAATTTGAAGTGAGTCGACCAAATCTGCCGGTGTAATGATTGAACTATGTAACATTTTAATGCGAGCGAAAGATATTGCCGATAATACATCATTAAGGGCATTTTGAATAAAGACATAGCTTTCCATTAATGATTCACATAAATCTAGAGTTTTGACAAGTGTCTCAAAGAACTGAAGGTCGTCTGAAATAAAAGCAATGGCTTGCCTGATTTCATTAATATTCTTATTAAAGGTTTCTTCGTCTATTTGTAGTTTACGAACCGTTGAATTAAAATTTTTGATTACGGAAGTCGTAACAGAGATTTGGTTCTTCAGTAGATTTTCGATTTGTTGTTCGTCATGAGTAATCTTGTTGATACAATCATTTAAATATTGACCATCGTTTGCATCCAGAGTGCCAGTTATTGATTTCCAAATTGTTCCTAATCCATTAATAAGTCCGCGTTTCTGTCGGTTTAAGTGAATTTTCGTGTCCGCGAATATTTCTTGATATTTCAAGTTTACTGTGTCTGATATTTGTTTGAGAAGGCTGACGTGTTTTTGTACTTGTGGTTTGAATGAACTTAGTAGAGTAGTTAAGTTTGAATTGATAGTGTCAACTAAAGTGTTTAGTATTTTGTCATTATTGGAAATTGCGTCACCGAATGGGTGCAGATCTTTGTAGACAAGCAATGTCCACTTGTCATTCGAAATTTTGATGCTTCCTTCTTCATGAAAGAAGAGTCCTACGGTGTTGTTTATAGGTGTTATCGTATATTGAGATGTTGCGATTGTGAAGAGTCCGAGGAGTCTGAAAAGAAGTAATTTTCACTCAAAATATGGTTTCAATCTGTCAAAATTTGCTTTTGTAGATTGATTTGTCTCGAGATTTAGTAAGACTGCAGAATTTTGAAAGAGTTCAGTTATTTGGAAAGGACCATTATATTTATTTTGTGATTTACTAGAAATTTGCGATTCTTTCAAATATACTTTATCGCCTATGTTATAATTTGGTCGGTTTTCAGGTACGTGTTGGTCGAATCGAGTTTTTGCCTTTTCTTTTTGTTGTTCAGTTTTTGAACGCGCTAGTTTGTAAAAGTACTCCATACGATTGTTGAGATCTCTTACGTATTGGGAAATGAGGTTCCGTTGGTTATAAAGCGTTTCCGGGGGTCTACTAGACGTGTGGCCAAAAATAAGCTCGTAGGGTGTAAAGCCATGAGTTTTATTTTTGGTGTTGTTACAAGTAATTATTGCGTATGGCAAAACGTTAAACGGATGTTCGTCTGGGTTTTCGGCTATATTTGCTCTGATCATTTCCGATAATGTTGAGTGGAATCGTTCAATGGAACCGTTGGATTGTGGGTGACCTACACTTGAGAATGTAAGTTTTATGTTGTAAAGCTCACAGAGGTCTTTCATTAGAACATTATCAAATTCACGGCCGCAGTCGCAATGAATTCGCAACGGGGTGCCGTAATGTTGGAAATAAAGGATAAGCGTGTTAACGACGGTTTTTGCTGTTTTATCCTTTATTGGATATGCCTGTGTGAATTTTGTTAGCTCGTCTCTAACTGTCAGAGCGTAATTTCTCGATGGGTATTCAAAAACGTCGACATTAATTCGCTCGAAAGGTGTTTTCGGCGTTTCTGTTATAACTAAAGGGGAACTTAGGTTTTTTCGACATGTTTTCACCTTTTGACAAATTTCGCAAGATTTGATAAAATTTTCTACGTTTTTTGTTAAACCGGTCCAATTATATTTTTCCTTTATTCGTCTGACCGTTTCGTTGATTCCGCGATGAAGATTATTTTTTCCTTGATGATAGTTTTCTAAAATTTGCGGTATTTCGTGTTCTGAAGGTGTTTTTATAATGTTTTGACATATTTTCAGTTTAATATCTTTGTCTGCAAAGATATAAGAAAAGGTTTCGAGAATTGGAAGTTCCAAATTGTTTTCGACATAGTACGTTGTTTCGGGATCAAATTTATTCTGTGATTTGTAAATGATGAAAAACAGAAATTGAACGACTGTTTCTGGGTCAAATGGCAAGGGGATTATAAAGTATTTACGATTTTTAACTGATTTACTGGCAAAGGTGTTGAGAGAATAGTTTTCAAAGTTAATATCTTCTTCGAAGATATCATCCATGATCCAATCGTGGAGATCAGTTAACTTGTTTTGCCAAAAGAATGTAATAATTTGTTTATGAGTTTTGTCGAGAAGTTGAGAATTTGTCGTTTCGATTTTCGAGTAGTCAATTAGAGATCTTGTTTTATATAAGTCGAGAAATTTGTTAAATTCGTTAGTTAGTAGTTCGTCATTAAGTTCGGGTTCTTCGGATTCTTGTTCACCTTCGTGTTCTGAGTCGGTATCATTGAAGGCGTGGATTTTTGACTGAAAATTGGCTATTTGGTGGAAGTGATTGATTTTAATTCGCGATAGAGCGTCTGCATTTTTGTTTATCTTTCCAGGTTTGTGTTCAATCTTATAATTGTACTCTTCGAGTTTTAGTCGCCATCTGGCAAGTCTACTGCCTGGATCTTTGATCGAGAAAAGCCACGTAAGCGGGCGGTGATCGGTGATTAAAGTAAACTTACGGCCAAATAAATACGGACGGAAGTGTTTTACTGCCCACACTATGGCAAGCAATTCCCTTTCGATGGTAGAATATCGAGTTTCGGCGGCACATAAAGTGCGAGAGGCATAAGCGATAGGAAGATCTTTTCCTACAGGACCTTGCGAAAGAACTGCACCAATCGCGAAAGCGCTGGCATCCGTGGTGAGAAGAAACGGTTCTTCAAAATTTGGGTAGTTGAGAATGGGGTCTGAAATGAGAGCTTTCTTTAAGTCGTTAAATGATGACTTACAATCAGAATCAAAGAAGAATCTTGCATCTTTTTGGAGAAGTTTTGTAAGTGGTTTTGACATTTTGGCAAAGTTGGGGATGAATCTTCTATAGTATCCGGCCAATCCTAAGAAAGATTTAATGTCTTTTGGATTTTTTGGTTCTGGGAAATTTTGGATACAACTGACTTTTTCGGGGTTCGGTTTTACACCTTGTTGCGTAATTAGATGACCAAGATACGCTACCTCTTTTCTTAAGAATTCACATTTGTCGGGTTGAATCTTAAGATTTGATTTGCGAAGACGTTTGAAGACTTCGGTCAACCGTGAAATGTGTTCGTGAATTGTTGGGGAGTATACAATGATGTCGTCCATGTATACTAGACAACGTTCATTTTGAATTCCAAGGAGGATGTTGTCCATGACACGTTGAAATGTGGACGGGGCGTTTTTAAACCGAACGGCATACGAACAAACTCGTAATGGCCGTTTTCGACTGAAAATGCTGTCTTGGGGATATCTTTGGAATCGATCTCTATCTGATGAAAACCGGAGGCGAGATCTAATGTAGAAAAATATTGGCATTTGCCTAGTTGATCTAAAAGATCGGAGATGTTAGGCAATGGATATTTGTCGTCTACTGTGACTTCGTTAAGTTTCCTGTAGTCAATAACGACACGCCATTTTTGTTTGCCTGAGGCGTCTAGCTTTTTGGGAACAACCCAAACTGGGGAAGACCACGGGGAAGTTGAGTGACGAATGATACCTTGGTTGAGCATTTTGCTTACTTGGTCTTTAACCTCTTCTTTATGTACCTGAGGGTACCTATAAGATTTAGTAAAGATGGGTCTGGAATTACTAGTCTCGATTGAATGCTTAATTTCGTTGGTAAAGGATAGTGAGTCTCCTTCTAAGTAAAATATGTCCTGGAAATCTAAGCAAAGGTTGGTAATCATCTCTTTTTCTTCTTCGTTTAAATGTTCAGTCCGGAGTTGTTGTCTTATGAGTAAGTTTCTGTCGATATCTGGAGTTTCGTACGAGTCGTTAAAGTTAAAACAGGGTTGTGTTTGTACAAGGGGTTCTATTGTTATGTTTTCAAAGTTAATTGTTTTTGGGATGGCGTTGGCATTGATAACTGAAGTTAGAAATTCCCCGTTATGGTTTACATATACCAAGGAATTGGGTAGTCTGACTTTCTCTTTCTCGATGGTATGTAAAACAGCGTCGGTGTTGGAAAGGTGACAACGTAGTTTACATATTTTTTCTGTACGAGGTTCTATAGAAATATAGTTTGAGACATTTTTTTGAGACGATGTGTTGGGGACTGTCGAGGGAGTGATATCTGAAAGGGGCAAGGAGGAGACCTTGTGAAGAGTGATATCTTTGAAATTTGTCTTGAGTTGTTTAGATTTTAGATCGATTACACATTCATAATGTTCTTAAAAATCTAACCCTAAAATGCCATCAAACTCGATGTCGAGGTTACATATGAATACTTTCTGGGGGTTACCATGAGTGAATGGTATAAGGGTTGACTGAGAAATGGGGATCTTTTTGTCTGTAATTCCCTGAATAACGACATTTTCCGGGAATCGTTCAGAATAATTTCTGACGGTATGCTCTTTAAAGATAGAAATTCCTGCGCCAGTATCTATTAGTAATTTATAGTTTCCAGTCGCATCGTTAATATAGTACAGATTTTTGGAGTTTACAGTATGGAGAGTAGTCACAAAAATGTCTGTTCCGGAAAGTTTATATTCGGGTTCAGGTCGTCGAGATTGATAGTTTGGATCTGTGTTGCGAGGCTGGTCGTTATGTCTGGAGGGTGGTCTAAATTTGGAAGAGATAGAAAATCCTGATAGTTTCGATTCTTTAACGGATCTAAATCGACAGTTTGATAGTTATCAGCAGTATGATAATTAATATTAATTGCTTCTGGATTGCATGACTGACTATAATAATCATATTCCCTTTGGTCATCAGTGCTATTGTAATCATCGTAGGGTTGATTATTAACTGTATAATAATCATCGTCCTGGTTAGGGTAATTCGTATAATTTAAGTGATGTGTTTTATTTGGATTTGGGCGAAAACAGGGATTTCGTTGGATGACCGATTGGCGTGGTTGTTGCGTACTTTGCTGAAACGTTCTTGGCTGGTTAGAGAACTGGTTTTGTCTGAAGGGTGACTGATTTTGCCTAGGTTGTTGATTCTGATTTTGTGAGAAATTATTAGTAAAAGGGTTTGGTCTAAAATTATTATTATTGCCGCTACTATTGTTATAGACTGGTGTCTGGTAGTTTCGAGAGCGACATTCGGACGTGTGATGTCCGAATCTTCCACATGATAGGCACTTATTAATTTGCGGATTAGGCTTTCGAAAGGGTTGATTAGGCTTAGGGGGAATTTGTTTAGGTGTTTTTTGGTTTTCGAAGTAGGACAGTTGTAATTCACGCCTAATTCGTACGTGGGCTTCTAACAGGTCTTTCGGGTTTCCGGCGCGGATGATTTGCCCTAAACGCGGTTCTAAACCGGTCAGAAGAGTGTTCAGCGCCATAGTGTCTATTAGACTCGTTTGGGCTGTCTTCTGATCTGCATTCAAATTCGAGGTTTTCTGAATATTGGCATACATTTTTGCAGTAAGTACTTGCAATCTGTTATAAAATGTGAGAGGCGATTCGTTGGGAAGTTGTCTTAGACGTTGTAAATCTTGTATGAGAGATGACAAATCTCTAGAATCACCGAAATGAGAGTTTAAAAGTTGTTTAAGTTCCAAATAGGACGCGGGGTTGCGTGAATTAATTAATTGGGCCGCTCTGCCTTTCAGCTTATTTTTAATGTGTATAAGTAAAAGATAGCGTTGGTCGCCCGTTGACATATTATACGCGCAGTCGCACGCATCAGTGAATGTCCCTAGCGAGATTTGATCGCCCTCAAACTCAGGGACAATGGAAAAGATTTCTGAAAGCCGGTAGGGTTCAGTCTCCGGATCTGCTGAAGTTTGGGGAGATGCCATTATTTCGGTTGATTAAAATATACGGTAATAAAAATGTTCAAAATTAAAGAAAATATCTAGAATTATCAAAACGTTTACCACGTTTTTGTTTTAAGAATGTAGAAGATTACAAAATTGTGCACAAAGTAAAATAAACTCAAATGGAAAATAGTACAATTCGGTTTAAAATGTTCCGGGATATTGAACGTCCGAACAGTAAAAATTAATTAAATTCAAAAATATAAATCGATAAAATAAATTCAAATTGGTAAAACAAATATTTGCGAGATGATTACTTAATTGTTTGTACTTACATTAATCGAAACATCGAAGTTGCCGTGTTCTACGTGTTGTAGTTGGGACGTCTCGAGGTTCTTTTCTTCCTTCAAAGGATTGGAATCCACCGCTACCAGTTAAGCTTTTCTTCTAACGCCGGTTCTAGCAGCGTAATGGAATCCTACTGACTGCGCCACTTTTTATATTACGATTTTCAAAATTCACTTTTTAAAAACAATTTATTTAATTAAATACAAAAATAATAATAACAACTTTCAACTATAAGAATATAAGTCAACTAATCATCTAACGACTGAAGGTCCTACACTAGTATTTATAACATTACAAAATGATGAGTCGACACGCGTGTTAAACAAAGACAATTTAAGGGTGTCGTTTCAAAATGGATGGTCATCAGTTTTTATGTGAACTGAAAAATAAGAAGTGTACAGTTTTGGTTACCAAGTATAAATGAAAAAGGTCGAACGTGATAAATTACTAACAAGTATCATATTACAATGTGGGAATAATGACAGTATTTGACCTTATAATTAGAAGTTAATTTAATATAAAGTCTGTTTAAATACTTATATAACAACTCCATTTATCCTGAAAAAGTTGATGCTGTGCTTCAACTTTTCAAACCATTTTTGTGAGTTCTGTATCTTCGATGGGTTCCTGGAGTCGAATACTTGGACGTCGTCTGGGAAGGAATCTGAAGTTCCTGACTTGACTACATGGCATTGGTGAAGGTGACGGTGGATCGTCGCCGTTTGTTGTTATGGCCAACAATCTGGATTGTCTTCTTGGTTTGCATTTATAGAAAATGTAGATAAGGATTAGTAAAACGATTAATGTAATTGATAAAATTGTGAACCATGGCATGTGTTTTTTTAATAAACGGTTGGTTTATTAATTTGTCTAGCTCTTCTGAATATTGGTTCAACTTATGTTGAGCTATGTTGAGGTCGTCTGCATCGATCTTGTTTAGTCTGAGTGGCTTTAGATCTGGGACATAGTTTTTCGGTGGTATAGATTTGCAGCAGTTGAACGGTATTTGAATTGGATGACTCTTGTATGTAATATTTTGGAAATTGTCAATCAGTTTGCTTGAATGAATTCGAGTGTTGCCAATGAATGCGTTACAATCGGCCTGCAAATTTAGGACTGAGTTTGTTGTAATTGTTAGTGTTACAACGCTGTTTCCACTGCACTTTATGGTGATAGGTAAAAGGTCAGAAACAGTAATTAGCCAAAAGTTTGAGCTAATCTTATATACATTGTAGTCCTTGGCGTAGAATATGGAAGTCTGACAAACCTTTGGAAGGAAGGTGGACTGCTTCAACAGCTGGGCCTCACAAGTTGAATCGCTATCTATAGGATACGGGAGAACGTCTGAACATATCCATTGAACTTGGCTTAAGGACTTGCAGTTGTCCCAGTTCCGAAATGTAGTATACAATAGTGAATCATCGTTTTTCGCAATATATTTGGTTGTGGTTGGTAAAATGTGATGAAACCCTGTTCGGTCGTCAAGTATCGGAATTGGATATAAACGAAAAAGGGTAAAAGTTTCGGGGTTTACTAAGGGGATTCTTAATACAAAAATTATTTTCGTGTCTAATTGAAATGCTTCCAATTCGATGATGTCGATATATTGTGCAATATTATGGGCATTAATAGATAAGGGCAAATTGTTTTTGTGCAAAGAGTGAGAGATAATTTGAAGTGAGTCGACCAAATCTGCCGGTGTAATGATTGAACTATGTAACATTTTAATGCGAGCGAAAGATATTGCCGATAATACATCATTAAGGGCATTTTGAATAAAGACATAGCTTTCCATTAATGATTCACATAAATCTAGAGTTTTGACAAGTGTCTCAAAGAACTGAAGGTCGTCTGAAATAAAAGCAATGGCTTGCCTGATTTCATTAATATTCTTATTAAAGGTTTCTTCGTCTATTTGTAGTTTACGAACCGTTGAATTAAAATTTTTGATTACGGAAGTCGTAACAGAGATTTGGTTCTTCAGTAGATTTTCGATTTGTTGTTCGTCATGAGTAATCTTGTTGATACAATCATTTAAATATTGACCATCGTTTGCATCCAGAGTGCCAGTTATTGATTTCCAAATTGTTCCTAATCCATTAATAAGTCCGCGTTTCTGTCGGTTTAAGTGAATTTTCGTGTCCGCGAATATTTCTTGATATTTCAAGTTTACTGTGTCTGATATTTGTTTGAGAAGGCTGACGTGTTTTTGTACTTGTGGTTTGAATGAACTTAGTAGAGTAGTTAAGTTTGAATTGATAGTGTCAACTAAAGTGTTTAGTATTTTGTCATTATTGGAAATTGCGTCACCGAATGGGTGCAGATCTTTGTAGACAAGCAATGTCCACTTGTCATTCGAAATTTTGATGCTTCCTTCTTCATGAAAGAAGAGTCCTACGGTGTTGTTTATAGGTGTTATCGTATATTGAGATGTTGCGATTGTGAAGAGTCCGAGGAGTCTGAAAAGAAGTAATTTTCACTCAAAATATGGTTTCAATCTGTCAAAATTTGCTTTTGTAGATTGATTTGTCTCGAGATTTAGTAAGACTGCAGAATTTTGAAAGAGTTCAGTTATTTGGAAAGGACCATTATATTTATTTTGTGATTTACTAGAAATTTGCGATTCTTTCAAATATACTTTATCGCCTATGTTATAATTTGGTCGGTTTTCAGGTACGTGTTGGTCGAATCGAGTTTTTGCCTTTTCTTTTTGTTGTTCAGTTTTTGAACGCGCTAGTTTGTAAAAGTACTCCATACGATTGTTGAGATCTCTTACGTATTGGGAAATGAGGTTCCGTTGGTTATAAAGCGTTTCCGGGGGTCTACTAGACGTGTGGCCAAAAATAAGCTCGTAGGGTGTAAAGCCATGAGTTTTATTTTTGGTGTTGTTACAAGTAATTATTGCGTATGGCAAAACGTTAAACGGATGTTCGTCTGGGTTTTCGGCTATATTTGCTCTGATCATTTCCGATAATGTTGAGTGGAATCGTTCAATGGAACCGTTGGATTGTGGGTGACCTACACTTGAGAATGTAAGTTTTATGTTGTAAAGCTCACAGAGGTCTTTCATTAGAACATTATCAAATTCACGGCCGCAGTCGCAATGAATTCGCAACGGGGTGCCGTAATGTTGGAAATAAAGGATAAGCGTGTTAACGACGGTTTTTGCTGTTTTATCCTTTATTGGATATGCCTGTGTGAATTTTGTTAGCTCGTCTCTAACTGTCAGAGCGTAATTTCTCGATGGGTATTCAAAAACGTCGACATTAATTCGCTCGAAAGGTGTTTTCGGCGTTTCTGTTATAACTAAAGGGGAACTTAGGTTTTTTCGACATGTTTTCACCTTTTGACAAATTTCGCAAGATTTGATAAAATTTTCTACGTTTTTTGTTAAACCGGTCCAATTATATTTTTCCTTTATTCGTCTGACCGTTTCGTTGATTCCGCGATGAAGATTATTTTTTCCTTGATGATAGTTTTCTAAAATTTGCGGTATTTCGTGTTCTGAAGGTGTTTTTATAATGTTTTGACATATTTTCAGTTTAATATCTTTGTCTGCAAAGATATAAGAAAAGGTTTCGAGAATTGGAAGTTCCAAATTGTTTTCGACATAGTACGTTGTTTCGGGATCAAATTTATTCTGTGATTTGTAAATGATGAAAAACAGAAATTGAACGACTGTTTCTGGGTCAAATGGCAAGGGGATTATAAAGTATTTACGATTTTTAACTGATTTACTGGCAAAGGTGTTGAGAGAATAGTTTTCAAAGTTAATATCTTCTTCGAAGATATCATCCATGATCCAATCGTGGAGATCAGTTAACTTGTTTTGCCAAAAGAATGTAATAATTTGTTTATGAGTTTTGTCGAGAAGTTGAGAATTTGTCGTTTCGATTTTCGAGTAGTCAATTAGAGATCTTGTTTTATATAAGTCGACAAATTTGTTAAATTCGTTAGTTAGTAGTTCGTCATTAAGTTCGGGTTCTTCGGATTCTTGTTCACCTTCGTGTTCTGAGTCGGTATCATTGAAGGCGTGGATTTTTGACTGAAAATTGGCTATTTGGTGGAAGTGATTGATTTTAATTCGCGATAGAGCGTCTGCATTTTTGTTTATCTTTCCAGGTTTGTGTTCAATCTTATAATTGTACTCTTCGAGTTTTAGTCGCCATCTGGCAAGTCTACTGCCTGGATCTTTGATCGAGAAAAGCCACGTAAGCGGGCGGTGATCGGTGATTAAAGTAAACTTACGGCCAAATAAATACGGACGGAAGTGTTTTACTGCCCACACTATGGCAAGCAATTCCCTTTCGATGGTAGAATATCGAGTTTCGGCGGCACATAAAGTGCGAGAGGCATAAGCGATAGGAAGATCTTTTCCTACAGGACCTTGCGAAAGAACTGCACCAATCGCGAAAGCGCTGGCATCCGTGGTGAGAAGAAACGGTTCTTCAAAATTTGGGTAGTTGAGAATGGGGTCTGAAATGAGAGCTTTCTTTAAGTCGTTAAATGATGACTTACAATCAGAATCAAAGAAGAATCTTGCATCTTTTTGGAGAAGTTTTGTAAGTGGTTTTGACATTTTGGCAAAGTTGGGGATGAATCTTCTATAGTATCCGGCCAATCCTAAGAAAGATTTAATGTCTTTTGGATTTTTTGGTTCTGGGAAATTTTGGATACAACTGACTTTTTCGGGGTTCGGTTTTACACCTTGTTGCGTAATTAGATGACCAAGATACGCTACCTCTTTTCTTAAGAATTCACATTTGTCGGGTTGAATCTTAAGATTTGATTTGCGAAGACGTTTGAAGACTTCGGTCAACCGTGAAATGTGTTCGTGAATTGTTGGGGAGTATACAATGATGTCGTCCATGTATACTAGACAACGTTCATTTTGAATTCCAAGGAGGATGTTGTCCATGACACGTTGAAATGTGGACGGGGCGTTTTTTAAACCGAACGGCATACGAACAAACTCGTAATGGCCGTTTTCGACTGAAAATGCTGTCTTGGGGATATCTTTGGAATCGATCTCTATCTGATGAAAACCGGAGGCGAGATCTAATGTAGAAAAATATTGGCATTTGCCTAGTTGATCTAAAAGATCGGAGATGTTAGGCAATGGATATTTGTCGTCTACTGTGACTTCGTTAAGTTTCCTGTAGTCAATAACGACACGCCATTTTTGTTTGCCTGAGGCGTCTAGCTTTTTGGGAACAACCCAAACTGGGGAAGACCACGGGGAAGTTGAGTGACGAATGATACCTTGGTTGAGCATTTTGCTTACTTGGTCTTTAACCTCTTCTTTATGTACCTGAGGGTACCTATAAGATTTAGTAAAGATGGGTCTGGAATTACTAGTCTCGATTGAATGCTTAATTTCGTTGGTAAAGGATAGTGAGTCTCCTTCTAAGTAAAATATAATAATATATAATAATAATAAATCGACTTTATTAAACATAATATTACATTAACATCAATTTTAGACTCACTGAATTGGATAATCAGAGGGCGAAGTCTAGCCATAGGCTACTCATACTTAACCCTCATTATTTAGGAACTAAATGAATTAATTAAATGGCTTAAAATTAAATTTCTATAAACTATTATAATATGATAAGGCTTAAAGTAACGGGAAAGGCGGGAAAATAAAATTACGTTCAGCAATATAGCTAATGTGAACTGGACTGTCTATTCAATAAGAAGGTTTTAAATTTAGCTTTGAAATTAGAGCGGCTGTAATCTTTTAATTTGTCTGGAAGTGAATTGTATAGCGTAATGGCATTATAGATAAAACTTTTTTTGAACATAGCTGTTTTATGTTTAGGAATAGAAAATTTGTGTTTATTTCTGGTATTAAGGTTATGGATATAAGTATTTGATTGAAATTTATTTTTAATGTTAGTTGATACTTCAACGTAATCATTTAATAAACCATGCACAAAATTACCAAGGTGACTAAGTCTTCTGTTCTCCATGTTTAACCAACGTATTTCATTAATTTTATGAGATATTCTGTCATACTTTCTTAAACAAAAAATAAGACGACAACAGGTATTCTGTATTTTTTGAATTCTATATTGTTCAGTTTGTCTTAGGTAAGGACCATAAAGAAAGTCAGCGTAATTAAACTTAGAAAGAACTAGAGACTCACACAGCATCTTTTTGAGCTTAAAACTCAAAATGTGTCTATTGGAATAAATTTGTTTCATAGAAATATATGACTTTTGCACCAGGTTTTTTACGTGATCAATAAATTTTAAATCGGAATCTATTAGAATACCAAGATTACTTGCTGAGTCACTAACCTGAAGGGTTTGATCTGATATTTTAATGTTGAAGTTAGCTTTTAAAGTTTCCTTACTTGTCTTCTTACCAAATAACAATAGTTTAGATTTAAGTGGATTGAGACTCAGCGCATGGTCTTCAGAAAGAGTTTTGATGACTTCTAGGTCTTGATTAATAGCAAGCGCTGTTTCCTGATAATTGTCGATATGAAAATGACAATAGAGTTGTGTGTCATCAGCAAAGGCTTGTAGTTTACAATATTTCGTAGATTTGAGCAGATCAGATGTATATATAATAAACAATAAGGGACCCAAAATTGACCCCTGTGGTACACCTGACAGAACCTGACAGACATCTGAAAAATTGTCACTTACCTGAACTTTCTGAGTTCTGTTAGAAAAATATGATTTAATTAGACCTAATGAGTTAGTATCACATCCATAATATTTAAGTTTACTCAAAAGAAGACGATGGTCAATCGTATCAAACGCTTTAGAAAAGTCAAGTAACACAAGAGCACTTTCCAGGCCATGGTCATACGCTTCTGTTATGTCGTCGAATACTGACGTAAGAGCGGCAACTGTACTATGTTTTTCACGAAAACCGTTTTGGTTGTCCGGAAGTATATTGTTAGTATTAAAATAAGTGTAGAGCTGAGAGTATAAAACCTTTTCCATAATTTTTGACATTGTAGGTAGGATTGATATAATTCGAAGGTCATTAAATGATTCAGGTTTTTTTAACTTTGGTAACGGTTTTCCAATGCTACTTTTCCATGAGTCGGGAAAGTAATTATTTTCGATACAGCTATTTATGATATTTGTTATGAAAGGGTCGATATGTCCTGGAAATCTAAGCAAAGGTTGGTAATCATGTCTTTTTCTTCTTCGTTTAAATGTTCAGTCCGGAGTTGTTGTCTTATGAGTAAGTTTCTGTCGATATCTGGAGTTTCGTACGAGTCGTTAAAGTTAAAACAGGGTTGTGTGTGTACAAGGGGTTCTATTGTTATGTTTTCAAAGTTAATTGTTTTTGGGATGGCGTTGGCATTGATAACTGAAGTTAGAAATTCCCCGTTATGGTTTACATATACCAAGGAATTGGGTAGTCTGACTTTCTCTTTCTCGATGGTATGTAAAACAGCGTCGGTGTTGGAAAGGTGACAACGTAGTTTACATATTTTTTCTGTACGAGGTTCTATAGAAATATAGTTTGAGAAATTTTTTTGAGACGATGTGTTGGGGACTGTCGAGGGAGTGATATCTGAAAGGGGCAAGGAGGAGACCTTGTGAAGAGTGATATCTTTGAAATTTGTCTTGAGTTGTTTAGATTTTAGATCGATTACACATTCATAATGTTCTTAAAAATCTAACCCTAAAATGCCATCCATCAAACTCGATGTCGAGGTTACATATGAATACTTTATGGGGGTTACCATGAGTGAATGGTATAAGGGTTGACTGAGAAATGGGGATCTTTTTGTCTGTAATTCCCTGAATAACGACATTTTCCGGGAATCGTTCAGAATAATTTCTGACGGTATGCTCTTTAAAGATAGAAATTCCTGCGCCAGTATCTATTAGTAATTTATAGTTTCCAGTCGCATCGTTAATATAGTACAGATTTTTGGAGTTTACAGTATGGAGAGTAGTCACAGAAATGTCTGTTCCGGAAAGTTTATATTCGGGTTCAGGTCGTCGAGATTGATAGTTTGGATCTGTGTTGCGAGGCTGGTCGTTATGTCTGGAGGGTGGTCTAAATTTGGAAGAGATAGAAAATCCTGATAGTTTCGATTCTTTAACGGATCTAAATCGACAGTTTGATAGTTATCAGCAGTATGATAATTAATATTAATTGCTTCTGGATTGCATGACTGACTATAATAATCATATTCCCTTTGGTCATCAGTGCTATTGTAATCATCGTAGGGTTGATTATTAACTGTATAATAATCATCGTCCTGGTTAGGGTAATTCGTATAATTTAAGTGATGTGTTTTATTTGGATTTGGGCGAAAACAGGGATTTCGTTGGATGACCGATTGGCGTGGTTGTTGCGTACTTTGCTGAAACGTTCTTGGCTGGTTAGAGAACTGGTTTTGTCTGAAGGGTGACTGATTTTGCCTAGGTTGTTGATTCTGATTTTGTGAGAAATTATTAGTAAAAGGGTTTGGTCTAAAATTATTATTATTGCCGCTACTATTGTTATAGACTGGTGTCTGGTAGTTTCGAGAGCGACATTCGGACGTGTGATGTCCGAATCTTCCACATGATAGGCACTTATTAATTTGCGGATTAGGCTTTCGAAAGGGTTGATTAGGCTTAGGGGGAATTTGTTTAGGTGTTTTTTGGTTTTCGAAGTAGGACAGTTGTAATTCACGCCTAATTCGTACGTGGGCTTCTAACAGGTCTTTCGGGTTTCCGGCGCGGATGATTTGCCCTAAACGCGGTTCTAAACCGGTCAGAAGAGTGTTCAGCGCCATAGTGTCTATTAGACTCGTTTGGGCTGTCTTCTGATCTGCATTCAAATTCGAGGTTTTCTGAATATTGGCATACATTTTTGCAGTAAGTACTTGCAATCTGTTATAAAATGTGAGAGGCGATTCGTTGGGAAGTTGTCTTAGACGTTGTAAATCTTGTATGAGAGATGTCAAATCTCTAGAATCACCGAAATGAGAGTTTAAAAGTTGTTTAAGTTCCAAATAGGACGCGGGGTTGCGTGAATTAATTAATTGGGCCGCTCTGCCTTTCAGCTTATTTTTAATGTGTATAAGTAAAAGATAGCGTTGGTCGCCCGTTGACATATTATACGCGCAGTCGCACGCATCAGTGAATGTCCCTAGCGAGATTTGATCGCCCTCAAACTCAGGGACAATGGAAAAGATTTCTGAAAGCCGGTAGGGTTCAGTCTCCGGATCTGCTGAAGTTTGGGGAGATGCCATTATTTCGGTTGATTAAAAATATACGGTAATAAAAATGTTCAAAATTAAAGAAAATATCTAGAATTATCAAAACGTTTACCACGTTTTTGTTTTAAGAATGTAGAAGATTACAAAATTGTGCACAAAGTAAAATAAACTCAAATGGAAAATAGTACAATTCGGTTTAAAATGTTCCGGGATATTGAACGTCCGAACAGTAAAAATTAATTAAATTCAAAAATATAAATCGATAAAATAAATTCAAATTGGTAAAACAAATATTTGCGAGATGATTACTTAATTGTTTGTACTTACATTAATCGAAACATCGAAGTTGCCGTGTTCTACGTGTTGTAGTTGGGACGTCTCGAGGTTCTTTTCTTCCTTCAAAGGATTGGAATCCACCGCTACCAGTTAAGCTTTTCTTCTAACGCCGGTTCTAGCAGCGTAATGGAATCCTACTGACTGCGCCACTTTTTATATTACGATTTTCAAAATTCACTTTTTAAAAACAATTTATTTAATTAAATACAAAAATAATAATAACAACTTTCAACTATAAGAATATAAGTCAACTAATCATCTAACGACTTAAGGTCCTACACTAGTATTTATAACATTACAAAATGATGAGTCGACACGCGTGTTAAACAAAGACAATTTAAGCGTGTCGTTTCAAAATGGATGGTCATCAGTTTTTATGTGAACTGAAAAATAAGAAGTGTACCAAGTATAAATGAAAAAGGTCGAACGTGATAAAAATTACTAACAAGTATCATATTACAATGTGGGAATAATGACAGTATTTGACCTTATAATTAGAAGTTAATTTAATATAAAGTTTGTTTAAATACTTATATAACATATATATATATATATATATATATATATATATATATATATATATATATTATATATATATTAGGTGGTTTCCGGGAATTCATCCGCGTACCTAAAACATTTAGTGCCCGCGAAAACTTAAAAACAAATATATATATATATATATATATATATACGTATGACTGCTCTTGCTACTCTGGTTTACAAATTAAAATTATGTCAGAACTGTCATAAACATCGAAAAATGGCTAAAAGCGATTTGCAGCGATCTACCGGTTATAACTTTGCTTCTACCTTTGGTTAACAGTGGTTGTACTTCGACATTTTTCTTTTCAACACTGAAGTAGAACCAAAACCCGTTTGCTAGAATGCAATTTGATACAATCAGAAAAAGTCAAAATCATATATTAAATTGTTTTGCTTTTGTTTATTTAAAATTTTGTACACATCAATAAATTTCTTATTTATGTGGTTCTTTAGTGCTACTTAAGTGATTTTTGCAAAACGGATCGAAATTTATTCTTAAATAAATAAACTGGTAAAATAATAAATCCATAACCTCAAATGTCATTTAAGAAAGAGACAGACAATCAACTACTGCTTTGGGTTATTACCGGTTGAAGATATTTCAAACAATGAAGTAACGAAGGGCTCATTTGCGACGTCATTGGTATTAACCACATCCGCTAGAATCTGTTTTGTTCAAACATTTTGGAACAATTGTAACCGAAAGATCGCTGCAAATCACTTTAAACTAAATCTTCCTGTGTAAAAAAGTATACAGGTAACTGTCTCGCAAAGTAAATAATTAAATAGGTAATGTATTTCTCGGGAGTTTTAGAACCCGTAACAAGCAGTTTCACTCATGAAAGTAAAATATAAAAATTTGGAATTGTGAAAAATTGAAATTAACAAAATTGTTCAAGATAAATGTTAACAAAGCCAAAAATATTAAATTAAATATCACAAATGCCAAAAATATCTATGACAAAAAAGTCCAAAATGTCTAAAATATCAAAAGTAATGTCCTTTGAAAATTATTGCTTTGAAATTTTGGCACAAGGTACACCGTAGATATATGGAATAAATACAGGGTGTATGCACTAAATAAACCCGGGGTATACAAAAATTGCTTAAGTCGCCAATACCGAAATATACCCAAATCATACATTCAGTATACAATAATTTGTGAGCCGTCTTCAAAGTATACAATAGTTCAAAAAATGTCAGCGACAAATTTTTCTTACAGACATGTACCCATGATTCCATCATAAAATCTAGAAAGTATTATGCAGACAAACTCTGATTAGATCTTTATATTTATAATGTAGTGGAAAAAATGATCCAAAATAGCCGCTATGTATTTCTTGATGCTAAATATTATGAATATACATGTAATTGATGTAGATGATTAAATCCAAAGAAATTCGGATTATGATATAATGAGTATTATGAATTATGCAAGCATTTACTCAACAGATAATTGGGAGACTTGGCCTTAAAAAATACTTTCCCTATACAAATAATATGAGGACCTTCCTCAAAGTATACAAAAGCCTTCAAAATAATCATTGTATATAAAAAAGTCTGCAAAAAGTACATTGTATATATCTACAACCAATTTATCGCCTACCATCTTTGAGTAATATGTCGTGCGGCTGATAAAATGAGTTTATTTATCAATTTACTGGTATAAACGTATGAGTTATTAGAAATCAGCTTAACCGAATACATGTTCCTTAACAAGATCCTAAGCTATATCTTTATTGTGTGATTTGTGGATAATATACTAAAAGTATACTTTGAGAACATGTCTCCAAAACATATGTTGTATTACAGAAGTCCTCAAAATAATCGTTGAATAGTTTAATTGCTTACATATTAAAAGTTTTGCTCAATATACAAAAAATGCAATATTGTGGGGTTTGTTAATGAATTTTTCACTCAGTATTACAAAAAAAAATAGGTGGCCCAAAAAATAGATTGTAAATATATATACAGGGTGTAAATAGTTTGACTGCATATATTTTAGGTGCAGATAGTACCCACCAAACAAAACAAAAAACTCTTATAACACTATGGTCTAAAGGCCTTGAAAAGCAAGAAAATTTGAAATACATGTTAAGTAAATTATTGTCAATGTGGCAACGTCGCGCAAAAAATGAGATTTGCTTGTAGGGTGAATAATAAAGGAATGAGTCACCACAAAAAAAATGAACACCTGTTATTTTTTTGTATTAAATAATTTCGAGTGCCGGTAGATTTATTTAAGTACATAAAATTTTATGAAATATTATTTTCAAAAATGTACCCTTTTAATATCTATGTATTGAATTGAATATTTATATTTGGCGATTTATTTTATGCATCAAGTTGAAGAAGGGAGGATACAAAGTTGTTTACATTATGATACAAAAATAATGCGATACAAACTATATTAAACAAAACATTTCTTATATGTAGCTCTTTTATGTGTTAAATTCTTCGAGAAATAATTATTACTAAGAAATTAATATTACTTATCTTAGACAAATAAAAACCTTTGACCTGCAGGATGTCATTATGATAGAGCTCTGGCGAGCAAACGGATTATTTATAGTAAATATTCAAAATTCAAAATTCTTGTTATTACATTTGCTTTCCCCACAAATTAATAGCATGTCAGGTCTTTACCTAATTGTATGATTGTCACTGTTTGTCACAAAATAATACACTCGAACTCACAATTCACAACAGATTTTATTTATTTTTCCAATATATATTTTAAAATGAAAATCAAATAACTTACGCTATGTCGAATGTCACGCAAAAGTCACTTTCACTTTCTTAAAAGAACCGGGCAGCAAAAAAGCATTCATGGCAGCGGCCAGCTGTAGTACTGAGTATATGCTATGTTGCCACATCTGATCGGAGAAACGTAGGGCAAATTATAACAGAATATTTAGAGTTTAAATAATAATTTTCTTTGTTAATACAGTTATTAAAGGTGTATACGCTATTGAGTATTTACATATTTAGTTTGCAATCATTTTGAAGCCGGAAATAATATATTATTCACTGTAATAAAGGCTACAGAACTTCTAACTTTTTCTTTTTTTTGGCAAAATTATAGTTCATTTCTGAAAATGTTATAAAGCTTTTTGATTTGTTTTGACCTGAAGTATTGATCCGCAAAGTCTTTGCACTCAAACCGTTTACACCCTGTATATATATATGTATTAGATGGTTTCCGGGAATTCATCCGCGTAGTTGATAACTGATCCCTGCCGAGATCGATGTTAAAGTGACGACGTTTCGGCAGAGTCACATCTACCCTCTTCAGGTCGGTTCGCATAATTCTCGTAGCCTTCTGCTTTCGCTTCTACTTACTCGAATACTGATATTTTCAGGAGAGCGCACGGTGTTATATAGTCGCGGCTCGGCGCCTATTGGTTGACACCGTGAACGGCTGCGTGTGATTGGCCCTGGGAGCTCAGTGGGAACGTCTCCCGCCTGCTGATTTCTTATTTCCGGTTGAGTTGTTATTGGACGGGTCCGGGCCGGTACGGTGTTTAATAGAATTTTCCAACAATTCGATAAGTTCTGGATTTCATTGCGTGCGTTTAGACTGTGAGGCCTCTTCGCTATTTCAATTGTCTCTCTTACGAGTCTTGATTTCGGGTGTTCTATATTTGCCAGTACTCTGGTGTTTTCAAAGTCTATTCGGTGTGACGTCGTGGTGGCGTGTTCAGCAATGGATGTTGTTCTTTCCTGCTTTCTTATAGCATTCTGGTTTTCATCATGTCTAGCTTGAATTCTTCTGTTAGTTTGCCCCACATAGGTTTTATGACAGTCTGCACATAGAATCTCGTACACTCCCTGTTGTTCTAAAGGGATCCTCGTCTTCGGAGTCCTCAACACCGTGCTTATTTTTCTGTCTGTATTGAAAATAGTATCGATACTGTGTCTCCATAAAATTCTTGCAATACTGTCCGTGGTACCCTTGACATACGGTAAATAAGCCTTGGTTATTGGTGTCGCATGCTCCTCGTCTGTTCGTCTCGGTTTTGACTTTAGGGCTCTTTGAATATTTCGGTCTGTAAATCCGTTTTGTCTCAGGGCTGTTTTTAAACTGAGAGAGGCCTCACAGTCTAAACGCACGCAATGAAATTCAGAACCGGCCCGGACCCGTCGAATAACAACTCAACCGGAAATAAGAAATCAGCAGGCGGGAGACGTTCCCACTGAGCTCCCAGGGCCAATCACACGCAGCCGTTCACGGTGTCAACCAATAGGCGCCGAGCCGCTACTATATAACACCTTGCGCGCTCCTGAAAATATCAGTATTCGAGTAAGTAGAAGCGAAAGCAGAAGGCTACGAGAATTATGCGAACCGACCTGAAGAGGGCAGATGTGACTCTGCCGAACGTCGTCATTTTACCATCGATCCCGGCAGGGATCAGTTATCAACTACGCGGATGAATTCCCGGAAACCACTTACAACATTTAGTGCCCGCGAAAACTTAAAAACATATATATATATATATATATATATATATATATATATATATATATATATACAGGGTGTAAATAGTTTGAGTGCATATATTTTAGGTGGAGGTAGTATATACCAAATTAAACAAAAAACTCTTATACCACTATGGTCAGTAGGCCTTAATAACCAAGAAAATCCCTAAAACATATTAAGTAAATTATTGTCAATCCGGCAACGTCGCTCGCGTTCGAAGCAGATTCACTCTTAGCGCGAATAATAAAGGGATGACTACGCCGACAAAAAAAGTAAACACCTGTGTTTTTGTATTGACTGATGATATTGACCTTAGAATTAAATAAAAATGTATGAAATATTTTGTTGAAAATATTTACGTTTTTAATACAAGGTATTGCAATTAGAATTTGTATTTGGCGGTTTATTTTATGCAATTCTACAAAGTTGGGTAAATATGATATTCGACTCAAGAGATCTGTATACTATGTAGTTTTTTACCAGTTAAATTATTCGAAGAGTCATTATTCCTGATTTAATTAATATTATTTATATTAGACAAGTAAATATGTAATCCTACTTACCGAATTTATTATAATGATAGAACTGAGTTGAAACAACGGATTATTCACAGCAAATGTTCAAAATGCCCACCATTACTATCGACACAAGCACGACACCGTTTAATCCAATTTTCAGGTATGCGAGAAAAAAATCCTGGAATATTTCGGATTTCATCAGCAGCGTCAAAAATGCGTTGTCTAAGGTCATTCTCGTCAATAATTGGAGTCGTGTAAACCTTACTTTTCATGTGTCCCCATAAGTAGAAATCTAAAGGATTGAGATCAGGTGATCTTGCTGGCCAATGTATATGTCCGTTTCGACCAATCCAACGACGGGGAAATGTTCTATTTAAGAAGTCGACAACTAGATGATTTGCGTGGGCAGGTGATCCGTCATGTAAGTACCACATATTGGAACGTGTTTGTAGGTTCACTTCATCTAACAAATCTGGTAGCGTGTTGTTCAAAAAATAAAGGTAATTCTCACCTGTCAAACGTGCAGGCAGTATAAATGGCCCAACCAAGTATTCACCAACTATTCCAGCCCACACGTTAACTGAGAATTGGTGTTGAAATACTGACTGGCGTATTTCGTGCGGATTTAACTCAGACCACGAATGCGTATTATGAAAATTTATTATACCATTCCAATTAAAACTTGCTTCATCTGTTGTTAAAATATTGTTCACAAAATTAGGAAATTGTCGATGTTTTCTGAGAAACCAACGACAGAAATTGAGTCTTGGTTGAAAATCATCAATTGAAAGCCCTTGAACCCGCTGCATGTGATATGGATAGAGCAATTGTTCCCGTAATGTTCTATGAACAACAGTGTGAGAAATTTGCAGCTCACTTCCAATACTCTGTGTGCTACGATATGGGTTGATGTCGATAAGGTCTAGTATTTGATCCTCAGCAGCTAAGATACCATTATGTCGCTGTGGTCCGCGATTGTTTATTTGTGGTATTACACTACCTGTTTCCCAGAAGCCTCTGCGAAACAGCTACGAATGTCCTAGCATTGGGCAGGCGTCTGTTTGGAAACCTTTCCCTCTATAACATTCTTGCTATTCTGCAATAACGTCTGCTTTCCCCATAAATTAAGAGCATGTCATGTCTTTCCCTAATTGTATAATCGGCCATTATTTATCACAAATAAATACTGTCGCACTATTCTTAATTTTCGAACTTACACACTAATCACAACCGATTTTATTTATTTAAAAAATATATTAAATGGAAAGCAAACCACGAAGTCTACATCAAATAGATATAATTCAAATCACTTTACCGTTTATCTATTCTTATTTAAAAGAATCGATATCGCAAAAAACAATCGTAACTCTCAGTCGTCGTTAAAGTAAAATGCCACGTTGCCATATCTATTCGGAGAAACTTACACTAAATTATAAAAGCATATTTCGAGTTTAAATAATCAATTTTCATTTTTAATGTGGCTATTAAAGATGTATAAGCTATTGAGTATTTACATATTTATATTTACCGACATTTTGAAATCGAAATTATTGTATTATTCACTGTAGCAAGGGCTACATAAACTCTAACTTTATGTGTCCTTTTTGGCAAAACTATAGTTTATTTTAGAAAATGTTTTAAAGCTTTTTGATTTGTTTTTGCCTGAAGTATTGTTCTTCAAAATCTTTGCACTCAAACCGTTTACACCCTATATATATATATATATATATATATATATATATATATATATATATATATATATATATATGGTTGAATGGTTGATGATTTATTCCGGTGTACATCCGTTCGTCTGTATTCGTTTGAAAAATCACTTGACGTTTCGCCAAAATCATATTTGGCTTTCTCAAAAGATACTAAGTAACTGAAGAATTTTTGGTTCTTGATCTCAATTTATACCTGCCCTGTGAGCCCTCATTAGTACTTAATCTCTCAGGTACTTTATCTTGTTTATTAGGTTGGGTTAACTGATGGTCAATTAAAGTGCAATTGCGGTGTTTATGGCTTTTGTCGGTAATTTGGGTAATCGGATTATTTGGGTTTATAGCTGGTTTTGTTGTATAGTTATTTTGATATGGGATTACTGCTTTCCAAAATAATGATAATTTTAAAGCTTCGTCTCTCTTGTTTATGGTATCTCGGGTTTCAATTTCAATCGCTTCTCGTATTGTTCTGATTTTGTAGTTTTCGACATTCGATTTCTTTACAAGTATTAAACTCTATTTTATGCCCTGTTTCTTGTTCGTGTCTGAATAAAGTAGAGGAGAAATACCTGGCCCGATTCATGCAACCAATAGCGGAAACAGCAAAATCTTACATCAAAAACTCAAATCACTTCATAGAAATAATTAAAGACATAAACTTAGAAGAAAACGACTTAATAGCAAGCCTCGACGTCATATCTCTCTACCCCAGCATAACACTCGACGAAGCACTAGACAGTATAGCTATGAAGGAAAACCTACCTCACCACATAATAGAATTAGCCGACCACTGCCTCATAAATACGTATTTCTCCTTCGACGGACATTTTTATAGACAAATACAGGGTGCTCCTATGGGATGGGCTCTATCACCAGTTGTTGCCAACTTGTTTATGGTATATCTGGAAGAGAAGGCCATAGCTAACGCAGCATTAAAACCAAAACTGTGGGTTCGCTACGTTGATGACATCTTCATTATATGGCCTCACGGGAAATTAGAACTCTAATTTTCTTGCCTATATGAATTCCATTCATAACAAGATACAATTTACCCTAGAAACAGAACACAACCAACAACTTCCTTTCCTAGATGTCCCCCTAACAAGAAACAACCTAAGCTTCCAGCACACCGTCTTCAGAAAAGCAGCACACCCAATAGATATTTACACGGCAATTCACACCATCATCCAGCACAGATCCAAGGAGTAGCAAACACCCTTATAGCACGATCGGTACGTCTCACACACCAGCAAACGAGAAAAGAAGAACTAGCTTTCATGAAAACTACCCTCAGAAAAAATGGCTACAATAACCACACCATCAGAAAATCAATTAACAAACAACAGGATGAGAAAAAGAAATAAAATGATGACCAAGACTACGTAGTCCATGTAAGTTTACCATACATTAAAGGTACAACGGACAGAATAGGGTAAACACAAAATTCGAACTACATACAAACCACAAACGACAATCGGAAAATTGCTAGGGAACCCAAA
Organism: Octodonta nipae; assembly: GCA_034190945.1. Classification (NCBI taxonomy): domain Eukaryota; kingdom Metazoa; phylum Arthropoda; class Insecta; order Coleoptera; family Chrysomelidae; genus Octodonta; species Octodonta nipae. Next base: position 101,032,490 of record CM067216.1, on the reverse strand, counting down.
GGATAAAATGCCTTTAGAGAACCATGGAGTTTACAGCATTTCATGTGGAGACTGTTCCAAGTTATACGTCGGCCAAACAAACAGGCGAATATCCGCCCGTCGAGACGAACACAAACTATACATAAAGAACAAACAGACTACCTCTACTTTATTCAGACACGAACAAGAAACAGGGCATAAAATAGAGTTTAATACTTGTAAAGAAATCGCGAATGTCGAAAACTACAAAATCAGAACAATACGAGAAGCGATTGAAATTGAAACCCGAGATACCATAAACAAGAGAGACTGGTGCGTTCCCGCAATTTGTTTAGTGTATTGTTTTCAATTTGATTGAATTACTTCATTGATTTTTAAACTTCTGCACCTTTTCTAAAACATTCCGTCGCGCTAATGCTAATTGTAAGTGTTTCTTGCGTAAAATATAGTACAGTATTGACATTCGTGTTTCGGTTCACTAGCTGTTTAGGCGCTTGGGAGAGTCGTGCAATGTACTCCGAACTTTTCGGTGGCTTTGATCCCGTCTGAAGAGACGGCGCTTATTGTTGTTTTTTGCGTTACGATTTCGCGAGTTAGTAGCATCGTTCGTAACGACCGCTAAACCGCTTTCATTTTGTTTCTTTTGTGTTTACAAAAGCGCATCATTTGTTGTTAAACCCGCATTTTTGTTTGCTCAATCAATGAACATTACGTCGCTATTTTTTGTGTAACGTGTTGTCCAGAATAAGCTCTTAAAAACTGTTCACGGGGCTAGCCTCTGAAGAAAGAAGACCCAAGAAAACACCAGAGCTTCGACATAGAAGGTTAGTGATAACTTTTATTTGGTGATTCGTTTATGTGACGGCACGTCTTTATTGATTGTTCCGCTAAAGGTCCTTCGTGAATTATATACTTGCATTGAACCAGCATTGAACTAAAACCGCAACATCTAATTCATACATTTTTTTTAATATTCTCTATGGAATGTGCCATCGAAGACTTTCCATAAATTTGGTCCTTCGAGCCGGATGCAATTTGAGTTAATTTCGTGCAAAGATTATCGAATAAATTACATAATTTGGTCCAACTCCGGGCCGGATACATTTGAGTAAATTTCGTGCAAAGTTTAATGATTTTTCGTTGCAATTATTGTTGAAAACCGCATTGAATTTTCGTTTCTTTATTGGTTAGAAGAGAAAGCAAGTTCGGGATATTCACTCATTCCGTTGGAAATAAAACGCATCTTTTTTTGCCGCCTTAAAAACCTTACAAGAGCTTGTTCTGTTTGTTTGGTTATTTTGCTAAATTGTTTTGAATTTATTTGACGTTTGGTCAGATATTTACGACTTCAACAGTAAAAAATTGTAGATTTTTGGAATAGTATTTTGTTTTCGTTCTATCGTGTTAGATTTGTTCAGTGGCGTTACAGTGATTTTAATTTATTGTTAAGATGTCAAAAACAGCTGAAAATTTACGTAAATTTAAAAATCATCGACAATCGGAGTTTAAAAGATTAGAAGATATTTATTTTGCTGCCGAGAAAGCCTTAAGAGGTGACGACGTTGAATTGTTTTTTAGCATGCTTGATATGGTTGATTCAAGTTTTTTAAACTTCACAATTCGATTGTTGGAGTAATTTCAGATGCAAACCATGATTTTGACTTTGAGGATGACATTCGCAATAAATTTGAAAAATTGTTTTATTCAATTAGGTCATTGTTGCTAAACTGAAATCTGTTCAGAATTCTACGCTACAAAATATAGTTCGGGAACAGGAAAGTGTTGCTTTGCCGCGAATTGATTTGCCTTCATTTAATGGAATTTGGTACTTTTATTGATTTGCTTGATTCGTTAATTCACAATAATGAAAAACTCAGTGCTATGCAGAAGTTCAAATATTTGCAGTTAGCTTTAAAAGGGCCTGCTTTTGAGGCTATTAAGAATTTTAAACTAACACAAAACAATTACGTGAGTGCTTATGAAACACTTTTGAAAAAATTCAAGCGAACTCGTTTAATCGCGGAGTCTCATTGGTCAGCTTTAGAACAATTCCCCCAACTAACTTCAGATAGCCGTTCAGAGGTTCGGAAGTTATTGGATGACTTCAGTGATAATTTGGAAGCACTGAAGAATTTGGGTTTACCAGTAAATCAGTGGGATTTTTGTATCGTTCAGATGATGTTGAAACGAGTTCCAAAGAATTTAGCCGCTAAGTTTGAACTTTACCATGGTACTGTGACCGCTCAAGATGACTTTCCGATCCTCTCGGAAGTTGTTGATTTTTTGTCGAAGCATTGCGATGCCTTTGAACATGTTGAATTATCCCGCAAGGCAAAGCGACGTGTTGACAAAAAGTTACCATTGAATTCAAAGCAACATTCTTCCCGTTTCACTACATCTTTGTTTGTCACTAAGAATAGAAATTGTTTAGTTTGTAAATCCGATCATGCGATTTACAAATGTTCTGAATTCTTGAACAAATCAGTATCCGCGCGGTTTAAGTTTGTTAAAGATTTTAGACTTTGTTTTAATTGCTTGAGCGATTCTCATCAGTCGAATCGCTGTAAATCTTTATCCACTTGCCGCAACTGCGAACAACGCCATCACACATTGCTTCATTTTGTAAATCGTGGTGATTCAGGCATTCGGTCTGAATCTAGTGCTCCCCCCGCAAACCTGGCTTCCACATCTGGTGGATCCAGTACCATTAATACTGTTGAAAGTCCCGAAACTTCTCTACCGCAGACTTCTTGTCATAGTTCACTTTTGTCATACAATTCAAATGTGTTGTTATCTACCGCTTTAGTTGAGGTATTAGATAAGCACGGTTCTTATCAAACTTTGCGATGTCTGCTAGATTCTGGTAGCATGACATCATTCATTGCGAGCAAGGCTGTAAAACGCCTTGGCTTCCGACCTACGCCCGCTTCGATTCAAGTCAACGGGCTAGGTTCTATGCAGAGTACCTATGCTGAGGGCTCTCTTACCCTTTCTCTTCACTCTATAGTAAAGCGTGAGTGCAATTTTGTTGTTGATACTATTGTTTTACCCCGCATTTGCAATGATATGCCTGTTGCGCCCATTAACATGGTTAATATGGCATATCTAACTAATTTGAAACTTGCTGATCCTGGTTTCAATAGCCCAGGCTCTATTGACCTTTTTATTTACATATCACATGTAAAGTCGTTACTTGCGTTGGTAGAAAGGGTAGCAAATTCATAAATCAGGCAACACCGATGGAGGTCAGTACAACACCTAAAATGCTCGGCAAATGAAGTCCTTACGTATCTTGTATATCTACTACTATATATAAATATATATATATATATATATATATATATATAAATTTTAAATTACAAAAATTCTTTCCCCTCTAATGTAAAACCGTTACAATAACTCCCCCTCATTTCAGATATAAAACAATCTTACAGAAATATCATCTGATACACCTGGAGGTCAGACAGCCTCTTAAACTGTACGGAGGTGACAACTTAACACGTATACATATATATATATATATATATATATATATATATATATATATATATATATATATAAGGTATTTCTTGAAGACATTTTTTATGTACAATGATTATTTTGTGGACTTTTGTATACTTTGAGGACTGCCCTCAAATAATTTTTCTAATGAAAATATTTTTTAAGGACGAGTCTTCGAAATATCTGTTGAGTAATGCATTTATATTTTAAACTCAACAAATAGTTTTTAGTTAATAATTTGTTCTTTAGACCTTCATAATACTCATAATATCGAAATAGCAATATTAGGAATTCTCAATATTAATTACACGTAGATATTTCAGTTCAGCGTCTTTAGATGTACTCTATAGTTTGCATCTTTTCTTCTAAGTAAATAACAGCCGCCATTTTGGATAATTCGTTCCACTACATTATGGATATAAAGAGCTAATCATTATTGTATGTCTGCATTAGACTTTCAGGGTAATATGTTGATGTCATATGTGTACGTGGGAACGACACTATTTTGCGGGTACTTTTAGGGTATAATGATTATTTTGTTAATAATTATGGTTCCAATCTAGTAATGAAAGTATTTTTTAAAGACAAGTCTCCAAATTATCTGTTGAGTATATACATGTACATTTTTAACACAACAGAAAGTTAGAGACTGTGATTTTTTCAGTTTTTAAGATAACAATTTGTTCTTTGGACTTTGGTATCGCTCATTATATTGAAATTGCAATATCTATATTTGAAATCTTGACATTTATTACACATATATTCTTATTCGGCTTATTTAAATGTACTCCATCGATTGCTGTTTGTTATGTCAATGCATATTTTTTTCTAAGAAAATAACATCTTATATTCTAAGTAATTCTATTCACATTTTCTCTACATTATATAGATGTGAAAAGGTAATCATTTTTGTATACGTCTACATTAGACTTTCAAGGTTTTATGTCGAAGTCATATGTATGTCTGAGTAAGGACACTGTTTTGCGGACAGTATTAAGGCATAATGATTATTTTGTTAACTGTTATGGTTCCAATCCATAAATTGAAAGTATTTTTTAAGGACAATTCCCAGAATTTCCTTTTCAGTATATATCTACAGGTACATTTTAAACGCAACAGATAGTTTAAGACTAGGATTTTTAATATTTTTTTAGGAGGTCTCCGAATTATTGTTAAGTATATACATGTACATTTGTAAGGCAACAGAAAGTTTGAAACTGTGATGTTTTCATTTTTTATTAAGATAACATTTTGTACTTTGGACTTTCATAATACTCATTATATCGAAATAGCAATATCTATATTTAAAATTGTCGACATTAATTATACTTATATATTCCTATTCGGCGTCTTTAGATGTACTCTATCGTTGGCTGTTTGTAATGTCATGCATCTTTTATCTAAGAAAATAATAACACCTTATATTTTAAATAATCCTTTTCACATTTTCACTAGATTAAGATATAAAGAGCTAATCATATTTGTATATGTCTGCATTAGACTTTCAAGGTGTTATGCCGAAATCATATGTATACCTGGGTAAGGACACTGTTTTGCGGACAGTTTTAATGCATAATGATTATTTTGTGAATTGTTATGCTTCCAATCCATATATTGAAAGTATTTTTTAAGGACAAGTCCCCAAATTATCTGTTCCGTATATACTTACAGGTACATTTTAAAAGCAACAGATAGTTTGAGACCATGATTTTTTATATTTTTTAAGAAGAAGTCCCCGAATTATTTGTTATGTACATGTACATTTTTAACGCAACAGGATGTATGAGACTGTAATTTTATCAGTTTTTAAGATAACACTTTGTTCTTTGGAGTTCCGTAATACTCTCTATTTAAAATTCTTGACATTAATTACAGGCAGTGGCGGCTGGAGGGTTATGAAACAGGTGGTGCACTTTACTGGTTAAATATTGGGATTCAAAGTTGGAACAAAAGAAACCATAACTTTGCTAATACTGCATTTATTTTTTATTAATTAAAATATTAGTAAATTTTTTTCGAAATCGAAATGATCAATGACCTTTTTGTTAAAATCTGGCATTGAGTGAACATATTTTTGCAATTTTGCAATACTAAGCATAGAAAAAGCATTTAGCCAGTCCTGAGACATCGTATTTCTAAGAAACGTTTTAATGCCTCACTCCAGTTTCCGTCCAAATTGATTCCACGCCATAAATAATGCAAGGAAAACAAAATAATGTATTCAGCGATCAAATCCACACAACCATTTCTTTTTATTATAAATTTCACTTTTAAAACTTCGTGTAAATACTTTTTTTTTTCATTTTGCACTCTTTTTTCCAATTAAGACATGACCTAGGTGGATCAGCCAATTTTATATCTAATTTGTTTTGAAACTATTTATTATTGTTTTTAATATCGTCAATGTGAAAGTTGATACTCATTTTCACAGTTATGTAAACACACACACACAAACTCTGTATATTAAATATTCTTTCATAGATTACGCGGACAAAACAAAGCAACCACTAATTAAATCACGTAAACAAAAATGTGAATTATTGAAAAGTTCGGATAGGTCCGGTCAATATCAACACAGCTCGGTGTGTCCGTGCGGCGTACGATAATCAGCTAATTGCTCCATATAGTGTGCATTATCTCACGCTTTAAGGGTATGGTATCTCATAGAAGTTATATCAGTTTCACCGTGCGCTAGCCGAAGTGCATGGTGAAATATTCTTTCAAGGGAATATAAGTCTTAATACAAGTATGGATTAGAGCTTAAATTGTTTTTTGATAAACTCGTTGGTATTGAAATGATATTTATTTAAAATTTTGTGTTGATTTTTAACCTTATTGAATGCTTCTTAAATTTGGTGGTTAAGCGCACGAGTGCACTTAAGGGACAGCCGCCCCTGATTATAGGTATATATTCCTAGTTGGCGTCTTTGAATGTACTCTGTCGTTTGCTGTATTTTAATGCTAATGTATATTTTTCACATTTTAACTACATTACTATATATAAATACGCAAAAACAAAGCAGTTCAGTACCATTTTCTCCTCTGTACTTCAACCAATTTTCTTTATTATTGTTTTCTTGTGTAGCTCCTACCGACCTGTAGTGCAGAACGCTACAAATTATGTTATTCCGAGAAGATGCAGCTTTCGGTAAAATTGGTTGAGTAGTTTCTGAGTGAAATCGTAACAAACAAAAAATCAATCAGCTTTCCTTGTCATTCTTAATATTAATTTAGATTATTTTTTGAGTGGCAATTATTTATGAGGCAAACAAAACATTTAGATTAGTTTCTAATTATATTCTTTGTATACGACATTAATAACCTGATCACGTGTAAAACGAACAAATTTTGTTTCGAAATAACACGTGATAGGGCAACATACAATTTTGGAATTTTTGGTTTCAAGGTTAAATTTTAACTGGTTAATACTCTTTTTTATAAGAATAAATATTATGTTTGGTGCCTTCCCGCAATTTTTTTAGTGTATTGTTTTCAATTTGATTGAATTACTTCATTGATTTTTAAACATCTGCACCTTTTCTAAAACATTCCGTCGCGCTAATGCTAATTTTAAGTGTTTTTTGCGTGTAAAATATAGACAGTATTGACATTCGTGTTTCGGTTCTCTAGCTGTTTGGACGTTTGGGAGATTCGTGTATTGTGCTCCGAATTATTCGGACACATTTTTTGATTCCGTCTGAAGAGACGCCGCTTTTTGTTGTTATAGTGTTACGAGGCCGCGAGTTCTTAGCTCCGTTCGTAACGCCCGCTAAACCGCTTTCATTTTGTTTCTTTTGTGTTTACAAAAGCGCATCATTTGTTGTTAAACCCGCATTTTTGTTTGCTCAATCAATGAACATTACGTCGCTATTTTTTGTGTAACGTGTTGTCCAGACGAAGCTCTAAGAAACTGTTCCTGCTGTTACGGGGCTAGCCTCTGAAGAAAGAAGACCCAAGAAAACACCAGAGCTTCGACATAAAATGTTAGTGATAACTTTTATTTGGTGGTTCGTTTATGTGACGGCACGTGTTTATTGATTGTTCCGCTAAAGGTCCTTCGTTAATTATATGCTTGCATTGAACCAGCATTGAACTAAAACCGCAACATCTAATTCATACATTTTTTTCGATATTCTCTATGGAATGTGCCATCGAAGACATTCCATAATTTGGTCCTTCGAGCCGGATGCAATTTGAGTTAATTTCGTGCAAAGTTTAACGATAAAAAAAAATCATTGATTTTTCGTTGCAATTATTGTTGAAAACCGCATTGAATTTTCGTTTCTTTATTTGTTAGAAGAGAAAGCAAGTTCGGGATATTCACTAATTCCGTTGGAAATAAAACGCATCTTTTTTTATCGCGTTAAAAACTTACGAGAGCTCGTTTTGTTTGTTTGGTTATTTTGCTAAATTGTTTTGAATTTGTTTGACATTGGGTCAGATAATTCGTACTTTCGACTTCAACAGTAAAAAATTGTAGATTTTTGGAATAGTATTTTGTTTTCGTTCTATCGTGTTAGATTTGTTCAGTGGCGTTACAGTGATTTTGATTTATTGTTAAGATGTCAAAAACCGCTGAAAATTTACGAAAATTTAAAAATCATCGACAATCGGAGTTTAAAAGATTAGAAGATATTTATTTTGCTGCCGAGAAAGCCTTAAAAGGTGACGACGTTGAATTGTTTTTTAGCATGATTGATATGGTTGATTCAATCCATTTAGAGTTTTTTAAACATCACAATTCCATTGTTGGATTAATTTCAGATGCAAACGATGATTTTGACTTTGAGGATGACATTCGCAATAAATTTGAAAAATTGTTTTATTGAATTAGGTCTATTTTTGCTAAACTGAAATCTGTTCAGAATTCTAAGCCACAAAATATAGCTCGGGAACAGGAAAGTGTTGCTTTGCCGCGAATTGATTTGCCTTCATTTAGTGGAGACATATTGGAATTTGGTACTTTTATTGATTTGTTTGATTCATTAATTCACAATAATGAAAAACTCAGTGCTATGCAGAAGTTCAAATATTTGCAGTTAGCTTTAAAAGGGCCTGCTTTTGAGGCTATTAGGAATTTTAAACTAACACAAAACAATTATGCGAGTGCTTATGAAACACTTTTGAAAAAATTCAAGCAATTCTAACTTCAGATAGCCCTTCAGAGGTTCGGAAGTTATTGGATGACTTCAGTGATAATTTGGAAGCACTGAAGAATTTGGGTTTACCAGTAAATCAGGGGGATTTTTGTATCGTTCAGATGATGTTGAAACGAGTTCCAAAGAATTTAGCCGCCAAATTTGAACTTTATCATGGTACTGTGACCGCTCAAGATCACTTTCCGATCCATTCGGAAGTTGTTGATTTTTTGTGGAAGCATTGCGATGCCTTTGAACATGTTGACTTATCTCGCAAGGCAAAGCGAAGTGTTGACAAAAAGTTACCATTGAATTCAAAGCAACATTCTTCCCGGTTCACTACATCTTTGTTTGTCACCAAGAATAGAAATTGTTTAGTTTGTAAATCCGATCATGCGATTTACAAATGTTCTGAATTCTTGAACAAATCAGTATCCGCGCGGTTTAATTTGTTAAAGATTTTAGACTTTGTTTTAACTGCTTAGGCGATTCTCATCGGTTGAATCGCTGTAAATCTTTATCCACTTGCCGCAACTGCAAACAACGCCATCACACATTGCTTCATTTTGTGAATCGTGGTGATTCAGGCATTCGGTCTGAATCTAGTGCTCCCCCCGCAAACCTGGCTTCCACATCTGGTGGATCCAGTACCATTAATACTGTTGAAAATCCCCAAACTTTTCTACCGCAGACTTCTTGTCATAGTTCACTTTTGTCATACAATTCAAATGTGTTGTTATCTACCGCTTTAGTTTAGGTATTAGATAAGCACGGTTCTTATCAAACTTTGCGATGTCTGCTAGATTCTGGTAGCATGACATCATTCATTGCGAGCAAGGCTGTGAAACGCCTTGGCTTCCGACCTATGCCCGCTTCGATACAACTCAACGGGCTAGGTTCTATACAGAGTACCTCTGCTGAGGGCTCTCTTACCCTTTCTCTTCGCTCTATAGTAAAGCGTGAGTGCAATTTTGTTGTTGATACTATTGTTTTACCCCGCATTTGCAATGATATGCCTGTTGCGCCCATTAACATGGCTAATATGGCATATCTAACCAATTTGAAACTTGCTGATCCTGGTTCCAATAGCCCAGGCGCTATTGACCTTTTGTTAGGTGCCGATATATTCTCTCAAATTTTGTTGGATGGACGCCTTCTGGGAAAGGAAGGTGTTCCTGATGCTATTAACACTGTGTTTGGTTACATCCTTATGGGTAGAGTGTCTACGAGTTCTGTTAACTCTCACTCTCAGTCAGTCATAAACCCAACTTCGCTTTTTTGTCAAATTGAAGATGTAGTATCATTAGATGATTCACTCCAAAGGTTCTGGACAATTGAAGATGTTCCTACCGCACTGGTTCAGTCCCCTGATGATCTTATCTGCGAAAAAATATTTTCCGAGGGATGCAGGAGATTGGATTCAGGTAGATTCGTTGTGCCTCTTCCTTTCCGAAATACACTTCCTGCTTTTGATGGAATGTATAATCTCGCCGTACAACGTTTGTACTCTTTAGAAAGACGTCTTCTACAGCAATCAGATCTTTACAAACAATTTTTTTTTTGCCTCGCCTGCTTGCTATAGAAAACTTTTCTAGTTGTGAACTTCACGCATTTGGTGATGCTTCTGAGAAGGTTATGCCGCTGTTGTTTATTTTGTGTTCGAAACCGCATCTGGATTTCGTCAAAGTTTTTTTGTGTTGTCTAAATCGAAAGTTGCCCCTTTGAAAACTTTGTCACTTCCCAGATTGGAACTGTGTGCTTCAGTTCTTACCGCTAAGTTGGCTCATTATGTTTATGAGCAATTCAATAGTCGTTTGTTGTTCAAGGTGATTCGTTGCTGGTCAGATTCCACGGTAGTCCTTTCTTGGCTTAGTTCTTCCCCACACCGTTGGACATTTTTCAGTAATCGAGTTGCTTACATTCAGGAAAAATTTCCTTCTTCGCATTGGTTTTACATTCAATCTTGTGATAACCCCGCTGACTTGGGTTCCCGCGGCACTTTGCCATCAGAGTTGTTAGGCAATACACTTTGGTGGAAAGGCCCACAATTGTTGATTACCGCTTGTTTGCCACATGCTTGCTCAGACTCAAGCATGTCACCGCTAGTTATGACTGAAGCCCGTATAGTGGCGCTTCAAGTCACCGCTTTATCAAATTTATTTGGTACTTTGTTAGAAGAACATTCTTCTATTAATCGCATTACCCGCTTTATAGCTCATATTTGTCGCTTTGTTGATAACGCCCGCAATCCAGACCGTAGGGGCTCTGGATCATTTTTTGCTGCTGAGTTATATCAGGCTCAGCTTCGCTTTGTTCGCTATGTTCAAGATCAATATTTTTCTGAGATTTCCTTTCTTCGAGAACGAAAACTTTTGCCCAAATCGCTTCGTAAACTTTCGCCGTTTCTTGATGAACAGGGAACTCTTAGAGTTGGTAGTAGATTGGCTAATGTTCCATTGCCGTTTGACACTAAATTCCCCGCACTGCTACCAAGTAAAAGTCGTTTGACTAATCTAATTGTCGAAGATTGTCATGTCACCAATCTTCACGCAGGAATCGAAACCGTTCAATTTCTTTTGCAGCAACGATTTTGGATTCTATCTGCAAAGAAAGTAATTCGTAGTGTCATTTCTAAATGTGTATCTTGTTGGAAGCTTAATCCTTCTGCTTACCAACCCTTCATGGGAAATTTGCCCATTTCCCGCGTTTCACAATTGAAACCCTTTTCTCATGTTGGAGTAGATTTTGCTGGTCCCTTCACTATAACCATGGCTAAAACTAGAGGGTCGAAAACTTTAAAGGCTTATCTGTGCCTGTTTAAGTGCTTTGCAACGAAAGCTGTTCACCTAGAACTCGTATCAGATTTGTCTGCTGATGCATTCTTGGCAGCTTTGCGACGATTCATTGCATGTCGTGGTCGATGTAGCCATATATATAGTGATTGTGGTACTAATTTTGTGTGTGCTCACAAGCAGATCTTGAAAGCTTTTAGAGCTACTGCAGCACGAGAAACCATTTCTTGGCATTTCAATCCCCCTTCGGCTCCTCACTTTGGAGAACTATGGGAGAGCGGAATTAAATCCGTTAAAGCTCACTTAAGACGTGTCGTTGGAGATCAAATCCTAACCTACGAAGAACTTTCTACTGTATTTGCGCAGGTCGAAGCAGTTTTAAACTCGCGACCTATAACCCCTTGTAGCAACGATCCATCGGATCTTACCGCCTTGAGTCCTGGAATGTTTCTTACAATGGAACCTTTAACAGCACATCCTGAATCTGATTTCTAATCTGTCCCATCTAATCGTCTCAACAGATGGCAGTTACTGAGTCGTTTGCATCAGGCATTCTGGAAACGTTGGTCGCAAGAATATTTACATACTCTTCATCAACGGAGTAAATGGACTGATCCCTCGGAGGTTGTTAAGCCAGGTACTCTTGTTATTTTGAAGCAAGACACTTCACCTCCTTTGAATTGGCCATTAGGGCGCATTATTGACGTACATCCTGGAGGTGATGGTGTTGTACGCGTTGCTACAGTTAGAACTGAACTGTACTTTGAAGCGACCTCTTGTAAAGCTTTGTCCACTGCCAGTGGACCCTTAGTTTTGAAATAAGTAATTCAAGGCTGGCGGAATGGTGCGTTCCCGCAATTTGTTTAGTGTATTGTTTTCAATTTGATTGAATTACTTCATTGATTTTTAAACTTCTGCACCTTTTCTAAAACATTCCGTCGCGCTAATGCTAATTTTAAGTGTTTTTTGCGTGTAAAATATAGACAGTATTGACATTCGTGTTTCGGTTCTCTAGCTGTTTGGACGTTTGGGAGATTCGTGTATTGTGCTCCGAATTATTCGGACACATTTTTTGATTCCGTCTGAAGAGACGCCGCTTTTTGTTGTTATAGTGTTACGAGGCCGCGAGTTCTTAGCTCCGTTCGTAACGCCCGCTAAACCGCTTTCATTTTGTTTCTTTTGTGTTAACAAAAGCGCATCATTTGTTGTTAAACCCGCATTTTTGTTTGCTCAATCAATGAACATTACGTCGCTATTTTTTGTGTAACGTGTTGTCCAGACGAAGCTCTAAGAAACTGTTCCTGCTGTTACGGGGCTAGCCTCTGAAGAAAGAAGACCCAAGAAAACACCAGAGCTTCGACATAAAATGTTAGTGATAACTTTTATTTGGTGGTTCGTTTATGTGACGGCACGTGTTTATTGATTGTTCCGCTAAAGGTCCTTCGTCAATTATATGCTTGCATTGAACCAGCATTGAACTAAAACCGCAACATCTAATTCATACATTTTTTCGATATTCTCTATGGAATGTGCCATCGAAGACATTCCATAATTTGGTCTTTCGAGCCGGATGCAATTTGAGTTAATTTCGTGCAAAGTTTAACGATAAAAAAAAATCATTGATTTTTCGTTGCAATTATTGTTGAAAACCGCATTGAATTTTCGTTTCTTTATTTGTTAGAAGAGAAAGCAAGTTCGGGATATTCACTCATTCCGTTGGAAATAAAACGCATCTTTTTTATCGCGTTAAAAACTTACGAGAGCTCGTTTTGTTTGTTTGGTTATTTTGCTAAATTGTTTTGAATTTGTTTGACATTGGGTCAGATAATTCGTACTTTCGACTTCAACAGTAAAAAATTGTAGATTTTTGGAATAGTATTTTGTTTTCGTTCTATCGTGTTAGATTTGTTCAGTGGCGTTACAGTGATTTTGATTTATTGTTAAGATGTCAAAAACCGCTGAAAATTTACGAAAATTTAAAAATCATCGACAATCGGAGTTTAAAAGATTAGAAGATATTTATTTTGCTGCCGAGAAAGCCTTAAAAGGTGACGACGTTGAATTGTTTTTTAGCATGATTGATATGGTTGATTCAATCCATTTAGAGTTTTTTAAACATCACAATTCCATTGTTGGATTAATTTCAGATGCAAACGATGATTTTGACTTTGAGGATGACATTCGCAATAAATTTGAAAAATTGTTTTATTGAATTAGGTCTATTTTTGCTAAACTGAAATCTGTTCAGAATTCTACGCCACAAAATATAGCTCGGGAACAGGAAAGTGTTGCTTTGCCGCGAATTGATTTGCCTTCATTTAGTGGAGACATATTGGAATTTGGTACTTTTATTGATTTGTTTGATTCATTAATTCACAATAATGAAAAACTCAGTGCTATGCAGAAGTTCAAATATTTGCAGTTAGCTTTAAAAGGGCCTGCTTTTGAGGCTATTAGGAATTTTAAACTAACACAAAACAATTATGCGAGTGCTTATGAAACACTTTTGAAAAAATTCAAGCAATTATAACTTCAGATAGCCCTTCAGAGGTTCGAAAGTTATTGGATGACTTCAGTGATAATTTGGAAGCACTGAAGAATTTGGGTTTACCAGTAAATCAGTGGGATTTTTGTATCGTTCAGATGATGTTGAAACGAGTTCCAAAGAATTTAGCCGCCAAATTTGAACTTTATCATGGTACTGTGACCGCTCAAGATCACTTTCCGATCCATTCGGAAGTTGTTGATTTTTTGTGGAAGCATTGCGATGCCTTTGAACATGTTGACTTATCTCGCAAGGCAAAGCGAAGTGTTGACAAAAAGTTACCATTGAATTCAAAGCAACATTCTTCCCGGTTCACTACATCTTTGTTTGTCACCAAGAATAGAAATTGTTTAGTTTGTAAATCCGATCATGCGATTTACAAATGTTCTGAATTCTTGAACAAATCAGTATCCGCGCGGTTTAATTTGTTAAAGATTTTAGACTTTGTTTTAACTTCTTAGGCGATTCTCATCGGTTGAATCGCTGTAAATCTTTATCCACTTGCCGCAACTGCAAACAACGCCATCACACATTGCTTCATTTTGTGAATCGTGGTGATTCAGGCATTCGGTCTGAATCTAGTGCTCCCCCCGCAAACCTGGCTTCCACATCTGGTGGATCCAGTACCATTAATACTGTTGAAAATCCCCAAACTTTTCTACCGCAGACTTCTTGTCATAGTTCACTTTTGTCATACAATTCAAATGTGTTGTTATCTACCGCTTTAGTTTAGGTATTAGATAAGCACGGTTCTTATCAAACTTTGCGATGTCTGCTAGATTCTGGTAGCATGACATCATTCATTGCGAGCAAGGCTGTGAAACGCCTTGGCTTCCGACCTATGCCCGCTTCGATACAACTCAACGGGCTAGGTTCTATACAGAGTACCTCTGCTGAGGGCTCTCTTACCCTTTCTCTTCGCTCTATAGTAAAGCGTGAGTGCAATTTTGTTGTTGATACTATTGTTTTACCCCGCATTTGCAATGATATGCCTGTTGCACCCATTAACATGGCTAATATGGCATATCTAACCAATTTGAAACTTGCTGATCCTGGTTCCAATAGCCCAGGCGCTATTGACCTTTTGTTAGGTGCCGATATATTCTCTCAAATTTTGTTGGATGGACGCCTTCTGGGAAAGGAAGGTGTTCCTGATGCTATTAACACTGTGTTTGGTTACATCCTTATGGGTAGAGTGTCTACGAGTTCTGTTAACTCTCACTCTCAGTCAGTCATAAACCCAACTTCGCTTTTTTGTCAAATTGAAGATGTAGTATCATTAGATGATTCACTCCAAAGGTTCTGGACAATTGAAGATGTTCCTACCGCACTGGTTCAGTCCCCTGATGATCTTATCTGCGAAAAAATATTTTCCGAGGGATGCAGGAGATTGGATTCAGGTAGATTCGTTGTGCCTCTTCCTTTCCGAAATACACTTCCTGCTTTTGATGGAATGTATAATCTCGCCGTACAACGTTTGTACTCTTTAGAAAGACGTCTTCTACAGCAATCAGATCTTTACAAACAATTTTTTTTTGCCTCGCCTGCTTGCTATAGAAAACTTTTCTAGTTGTGAACTTCACGCATTTGGTGATGCTTCTGAGAAGGTTATGCCGCTGTTGTTTATTTTGTGTTCGAAACCGCATCTGGATTTCGTCAAAGTTTTTTTGTGTTGTCTAAATCGAAAGTTGCCCCTTTGAAAACTTTGTCACTTCCCAGATTGGAACTGTGTGCTTCAGTTCTTACCGCTAAGTTGGCTCATTATGTTTATGAGCAATTCAATAGTCGTTTGTTGTTCAAGGTGATTCGTTGCTGGTCAGATTCCACGGTAGTCCTTTCTTGGCTTAGTTCTTCCCCACACCGTTGGACATTTTTCAGTAATCGAGTTGCTTACATTCAGGAAAAATTTCCTTCTTCGCATTGGTTTTACATTCAATCTTGTGATAACCCCGCTGACTTGGGTTCCCGCGGCACTTTGCCATCAGAGTTGTTAGGCAATACACTTTGGTGGAAAGGCCCACAATTGTTGATTACCGCTTGTTTGCCACATGCTTGCTCAGACTCAAGCATGTCACCGCTAGTTATGACTGAAGCCCGTATAGTGGCGCTTCAAGTCACCGCTTTATCAAATTTATTTGGTACTTTGTTAGAAGAACATTCTTCTATTAATCGCATTACCCGCTTTATAGCTCATATTTGTCGCTTTGTTGATAACGCCCGCAATCCAGACCGTAGGGGCTCTGGATCATTTTTTGCTGCTGAGTTATATCAGGCTCAGCTTCGCTTTGTTCGCTATGTTCAAGATCAATATTTTTCTGAGATTTCCTTTCTTCGAGAACGAAAACTTTTGCCCAAATCGCTTCGTAAACTTTCGCCGTTTCTTGATGAACAGGGAACTCTTAGAGTTGGTAGTAGATTGGCTAATGTTCCATTGCCGTTTGACACTAAATTCCCCGCACTGCTACCAAGTAAAAGTCGTTTGACTAATCTAATTGTCGAAGATTGTCATGTCACCAATCTTCACGCAGGAATCGAAACCGTTCAATTTCTTTTGCAGCAACGATTTTGGATTCTATCTGCAAAGAAAGTAATTCGTAGTGTCATTTCTAAATGTGTATCTTGTTGGAAGCTTAATCCTTCTGCTTACCAACCCTTCATGGGAAATTTGCCCATTTCCCGCGTTTCACAATTGAAACCCTTTTCTCATGTTGGAGTAGATTTTGCTGGTCCCTTCACTATAACCATGACTAAAACTAGAGGGTCGAAAACTTTAAAGGCTTATCTGTGCCTGTTTAAGTGCTTTGCAACGAAAGCTGTTCACCTAGAACTCGTATCAGATTTGTCTGCTGATGCATTCTTGGCAGCTTTGCGACGATTCATTGCATGTCGTGGTCGATGTAGCCATATATATAGTGATTGTGGTACTAATTTTGTGTGTGCTCACAAGCAGATCTTGAAAGCTTTTAGAGCTACTGCAGCACGAGAAACCATTTCTTGGCATTTCAATCCCCCTTCGGCTCCTCACTTTGGAGAACTATGGGAGAGCGGAATTAAATCCGTTAAAGCTCACTTAAGACGTGTCGTTGGAGATCAAATCCTAACCTACGAAGAACTTTCTACTGTATTTGCGCAGGTCGAAGCAGTTTTAAACTCGCGACCTATAACCCCTTGTAGCAACGATCCATCGGATCTTACCGCCTTGAGTCCTGGAATGTTTCTTACAATGGAACCTTTAACAGCACATCCTGAATCTGATTTCTAATCTGTCCCATCTAATCGTCTCAACAGATGGCAGTTACTGAGTCGTTTGCATCAGGCATTCTGGAAACGTTGGTCGCAAGAATATTTACATACTCTTCATCAACGGAGTAAATGGACTGATCCCTCGGAGGTTGTTAAGCCAGGTACTCTTGTTATTTTGAAGCAAGACACTTCACCTCCTTTGAATTGGCCATTAGGGCGCATTATTGACGTACATCCTGGAGGTGATGGTGTTGTACGCGTTGCTACAGTTAGAACTGAACTGTACTTTGAAGCGACCTCTTGTAAAGCTTTGTCCACTGCCAGTGGACCCTTAGTTTTGAAATAAGTAATTCAAGGCTGGCGGAATGGTGCGTTCCCGCAATTTGTTTAGTGTATTGTTTTCAATTTGATTGAATTACTTCATTGATTTTTAAACTTCTGCACCTTTTCTAAAACATTCCGTCGCGCTAATGCTAATTTTAAGTGTTTTTTGCGTGTAAAATATAGACAGTATTGACATTCGTGTTTCGGTTCTCTAGCTGTTTGGACGTTTGGGAGATTCGTGTATTGTGCTCCGAATTATTCGGACACATTTTTTGATTCCGTCTGAAGAGACGCCGCTTTTTGTTGTTATAGTGTTACGAGGCCGCGAGTTCTTAGCTCCGTTCGTAACGCCCGCTAAACCGCTTTCATTTTGTTTCTTTTGTGTTAACAAAAGCGCATCATTTGTTGTTAAACCCGCATTTTTGTTTGCTCAATCAATGAACATTACGTCGCTATTTTTTGTGTAACGTGTTGTCCAGACGAAGCTCTAAGAAACTGTTCCTGCTGTTACGGGGCTAGCCTCTGAAGAAAGAAGACCCAAGAAAACACCAGAGCTTCGACATAAAATGTTAGTGATAACTTTTATTTGGTGGTTCGTTTATGTGACGGCACGTGTTTATTGATTGTTCCGCTAAAGGTCCTTCGTCAATTATATGCTTGCATTGAACCAGCATTGAACTAAAACCGCAACATCTAATTCATACATTTTTTTCGATATTCTCTATGGAATGTGCCATCGAAGACATTCCATAATTTGGTCCTTCGAGCCGGATGCAATTTGAGTTAATTTCGTGCAAAGTTTAACGATAAAAAAAAATCATTGATTTTTCGTTGCAATTATTGTTGAAAACCGCATTGAATTTTCGTTTCTTTATTTGTTAGAAGAGAAAGCAAGTTCGGGATATTCACTCATTCCGTTGGAAATAAAACGCATCTTTTTTATCGCGTTAAAAACTTACGAGAGCTCGTTTTGTTTGTTTGGTTATTTTGCTAAATTGTTTTGAATTTGTTTGACATTGGGTCAGATAATTCGTACTTTCGACTTCAACAGTAAAAAATTGTAGATTTTTGGAATAGTATTTTGTTTTCGTTCTATCGTGTTAGATTTGTTCAGTGGCGTTACAGTGATTTTGATTTATTGTTAAGATGTCAAAAACCGCTGAAAATTTACGAAAATTTAAAAATCATCGACAATCGGAGTTTAAAAGATTAGAAGATATTTATTTTGCTGCCGAGAAAGCCTTAAAAGGTGACGACGTTGAATTGTTTTTTAGCATGATTGATATGGTTGATTCAATCCATTTAGAGTTTTTTAAACATCACAATTCCATTGTTGGATTAATTTCAGATGCAAACGATGATTTTGACTTTGAGGATGACATTCGCAATAAATTTGAAAATTGTTTTATTGAATTAGGTCTATTTTTGCTAAACTGAAATCTGTTCAGAATTCTACGCCACAAAATATAGCTCGGGAACAGGAAAGTGTTGCTTTGCCGCGAATTGATTTGCCTTCATTTAGTGGAGACATATTGGAATTTGGTACTTTTATTGATTTGTTTGATTCATTAATTCACAATAATGAAAAACTCAGTGCTATGCAGAAGTTCAAATATTTGCAGTTAGCTTTAAAAGGGCCTGCTTTTGAGGCTATTAGGAATTTTAAACTAACACAAAACAATTATGCGAGTGCTTATGAAACACTTTTGAAAAAATTCAAGCAATTATAACTTCAGATAGCCCTTCAGAGGTTCGAAAGTTATTGGATGACTTCAGTGATAATTTGGAAGCACTGAAGAATTTGGGTTTACCAGTAAATCAGTGGGATTTTTGTATCGTTCAGATGATGTTGAAACGAGTTCCAAAGAATTTAGCCGCCAAATTTGAACTTTATCATGGTACTGTGACCGCTCAAGATCACTTTCCGATCCATTCGGAAGTTTTTGATTTTTTGTGGAAGCATTGCGATGCCTTTGAACATGTTGACTTATCTCGCAAGGCAAAGCGAAGTGTTGACAAAAAGTTACCATTGAATTCAAAGCAACATTCTTCCCGGTTCACTACATCTTTGTTTGTCACCAAGAATAGAAATTGTTTAGTTTGTAAATCCGATCATGCGATTTACAAATGTTCTGAATTCTTGAACAAATCAGTATCCGCGCGGTTTAATTTGTTAAAGATTTTAGACTTTGTTTTAACTGCTTAGGCGATTCTCATCGGTTGAATCGCTGTAAATCTTTATCCACTTGCCGCAACTGCAAACAACGCCATCACACATTGCTTCATTTTGTGAATCGTGGTGATTCAGGCATTCGGTCTGAATCTAGTGCTCCCCCCGCAAACCTGGCTTCCACATCTGGTGGATCCAGTACCATTAATACTGTTGAAAATCCCCAAACTTTTCTACCGCAGACTTCTTGTCATAGTTCACTTTTGTCATACAATTCAAATGTGTTGTTATCTACCGCTTTAGTTTAGGTATTAGATAAGCACGGTTCTTATCAAACTTTGCGATGTCTGCTAGATTCTGGTAGCATGACATCATTCATTGCGAGCAAGGCTGTGAAACGCCTTGGCTTCCGACCTATGCCCGCTTCGATACAACTCAACGGGCTAGGTTCTATACAGAGTACCTCTGCTGAGGGCTCTCTTACCCTTTCTCTTCGCTCTATAGTAAAGCGTGAGTGCAATTTTGTTGTTGATACTATTGTTTTACCCCGCATTTGCAATGATATGCCTGTTGCACCCATTAACATGGCTAATATGGCATATCTAACCAATTTGAAACTTGCTGATCCTGGTTCCAATAGCCCAGGCGCTATTGACCTTTTGTTAGGTGCCGATATATTCTCTCAAATTTTGTTGGATGGACGCCTTCTGGGAAAGGAAGGTGTTCCTGATGCTATTAACACTGTGTTTGGTTACATCCTTATGGGTAGAGTGTCTACGAGTTCTGTTAACTCTCACTCTCAGTCAGTCATAAACCCAACTTCGCTTTTTTGTCAAATTGAAGATGTAGTATCATTAGATGATTCACTCCAAAGGTTCTGGACAATTGAAGATGTTCCTACCGCACTGGTTCAGTCCCCTGATGATCTTATCTGCGAAAAAATATTTTCCGAGGGATGCAGGAGATTGGATTCAGGTAGATTCGTTGTGCCTCTTCCTTTCCGAAATACACTTCCTGCTTTTGATGGAATGTATAATCTCGCCGTACAACGTTTGTACTCTTTAGAAAGACGTCTTCTACAGCAATCAGATCTTTACAAACAATTTTTTTTTGCCTCGCCTGCTTGCTATAGAAAACTTTTCTAGTTGTGAACTTCACGCATTTGGTGATGCTTCTGAGAAGGTTATGCCGCTGTTGTTTATTTTGTGTTCGAAACCGCATCTGGATTTCGTCAAAGTTTTTTTGTGTTGTCTAAATCGAAAGTTGCCCCTTTGAAAACTTTGTCACTTCCCAGATTGGAACTGTGTGCTTCAGTTCTTACCGCTAAGTTGGCTCATTATGTTTATGAGCAATTCAATAGTCGTTTGTTGTTCAAGGTGATTCGTTGCTGGTCAGATTCCACGGTAGTCCTTTCTTGGCTTAGTTCTTCCCCACACCGTTGGACATTTTTCAGTAATCGAGTTGCTTACATTCAGGAAAAATTTCCTTCTTCGCATTGGTTTTACATTCAATCTTGTGATAACCCCGCTGACTTGGGTTCCCGCGGCACTTTGCCATCAGAGTTGTTAGGCAATACACTTTGGTGGAAAGGCCCACAATTGTTGATTACCGCTTGTTTGCCACATGCTTGCTCAGACTCAAGCATGTCACCGCTAGTTATGACTGAAGCCCGTATAGTGGCGCTTCAAGTCACCGCTTTATCAAATTTATTTGGTACTTTGTTAGAAGAACATTCTTCTATTAATCGCATTACCCGCTTTATAGCTCATATTTGTCGCTTTGTTGATAACGCCCGCAATCCAGACCGTAGGGGCTCTGGATCATTTTTTGCTGCTGAGTTATATCAGGCTCAGCTTCGCTTTGTTCGCTATGTTCAAGATCAATATTTTTCTGAGATTTCCTTTCTTCGAGAACGAAAACTTTTGCCCAAATCGCTTCGTAAACTTTCGCCGTTTCTTGATGAACAGGGAACTCTTAGAGTTGGTAGTAGATTGGCTAATGTTCCATTGCCGTTTGACACTAAATTCCCCGCACTGCTACCAAGTAAAAGTCGTTTGACTAATCTAATTGTCGAAGATTGTCATGTCACCAATCTTCACGCAGGAATCGAAACCGTTCAATTTCTTTTGCAGCAACGATTTTGGATTCTATCTGCAAAGAAAGTAATTCGTAGTGTCATTTCTAAATGTGTATCTTGTTGGAAGCTTAATCCTTCTGCTTACCAACCCTTCATGGGAAATTTGCCCATTTCCCGCGTTTCACAATTGAAACCCTTTTCTCATGTTGGAGTAGATTTTGCTGGTCCCTTCACTATAACCATGGCTAAAACTAGAGGGTCGAAAACTTTAAAGGCTTATCTGTGCCTGTTTAAGTGCTTTGCAACGAAAGCTGTTCACCTAGAACTCGTATCAGATTTGTCTGCTGATGCATTCTTGGCAGCTTTGCGACGATTCATTGCATGTCGTGGTCGATGTAGCCATATATATAGTGATTGTGGTACTAATTTTGTGTGTGCTCACAAGCAGATCTTGAAAGCTTTTAGAGCTACTGCAGCACGAGAAACCATTTCTTGGCATTTCAATCCCCCTTCGGCTCCTCACTTTGGAGAACTATGGGAGAGCGGAATTAAATCCGTTAAAGCTCACTTAAGACGTGTCGTTGGAGATCAAATCCTAACCTACGAAGAACTTTCTACTGTATTTGCGCAGGTCGAAGCAGTTTTAAACTCGCGACCTATAACCCCTTGTAGCAACGATCCATCGGATCTTACCGCCTTGAGTCCTGGAATGTTTCTTACAATGGAACCTTTAACAGCACATCCTGAATCTGATTTCTAATCTGTCCCATCTAATCGTCTCAACAGATGGCAGTTACTGAGTCGTTTGCATCAGGCATTCTGGAAACGTTGGTCGCAAGAATATTTACATACTCTTCATCAACGGAGTAAATGGACTGATCCCTCGGAGGTTGTTAAGCCAGGTACTCTTGTTATTTTGAAGCAAGACACTTCACCTCCTTTGAATTGGCCATTAGGGCGCATTATTGACGTACATCCTGGAGGTGATGGTGTTGTACGCGTTGCTACAGTTAGAACTGAACTGTACTTTGAAGCGACCTCTTGTAAAGCTTTGTCCACTCCCAGTGGACCCTTAGTTTTGAAATAAGTAATTCAAGGCTGGCGGAATGGTGCGTTCCCGCAATTTGTTTAGTGTATTGTTTTCAATTTGATTGAATTACTTCATTGATTTTTAAACTTCTGCACCTTTTCTAAAACATTCCGTCGCGCTAATGCTAATTTTAAGTGTTTTTTGCGTGTAAAATATAGACAGTATTGACATTCGTGTTTCGGTTCCCTAGCTGTTTGGACGCTTGGGAGATTCGTGTATTGTGCTCCGAATTATTCGGACACATTTTTTGATTCCGTCTGAAGAGACGCCGCTTCTTGTTGTTATAGTGTTACGAGGCCGCGAGTTCTTAGCTCCGTTCGTAACGCCCGCTAAACCGCTTTCATTTTGTTTCTTTTGTGTTTACAAAAGCGCATCATTTGTTGTTAAACCCGCATTTTTGTTTGCTCAATCAATGAACATTACGTCGCTATTTTAAACTGTTCCTGCTGTTACGGGGCTAGCCTCTGAAAAAATAAGACCCAAGAAAACACCAGAGCTTCGACATAAAAGGTTAGTGATAACTTTTATTTGGTGGTTCGTTTATGTGACGGCACGTGTTTATTGATTGTTCCGCTAAAGGTCCTTCGTCAATTATATACTTGCATTGAACCAGCATTGAACTAAAACCGCAACATCGAATTCATACATTTTTTTGGATATTCTCTATGGAATGTGCCATCGAAGACATTCCAATGTTTATACAATTTTGTATATCCTGGAAATACGTGAATACTTCAGCCCGTCATCAATCAAAAATATTATCCAAGCCCTCGAAAAAAATATCCAACCCACCTGGAAAAAAAATCCTGGCTACGGCCTTGACTCCAGCAACTTTTAATGTTTAAATGAAATTGAATTGGAAAGGCATTTCTAAGGATATCAGGGGACTTCTTGGTATAAAACAGTTTCACCAGTTACGTTGCCAGTTAATATGATACATTCGATTAAAAAAACCGTTTCAATGGACTCAAATTTCTGAATAATATAATAGGACCACCTACTTTTAATATTAATTTTAACCAATTTAGTGTCTTAGTGGATATGTTAATGTTACAAATATCGGGATAAACTTGTTCAATAACTTCTTTTTTGTACCAAAACCCAAATATGTTAAAAAAATTTTTTGCTTGAAATTCACAATTTCCTATTTGGGGCAAGTCGTTAGAAAATTGCCAATTATCTTTAAATTAATTTAAATTAAAATTAAAAAATATATCTAACTCTGTGTTTTATTTAGTGGTGTCATGTTTAGGGAGGAAAAAAGGGCCACTGGTCGAATTAATTTAAATTGCTTCTTTTCAACAATTGCCTTTCAAAGTTTATTAAAAATGTAATGTTATGAAGTTTTCGCCAATATACGTTTTTGGATTTTAAAGATTAACCCTCTAAATCTGGAATATGAGTGGTGTAAGGATTTATTAAACAAACTCTCAAGGCTGTAGCTAGAAAAATAGTTTGAGGAGGGATGATTACTTTAGCTATTTGTTTTTGATATTGTGCACTGATTGGGACCGCGAAAGTTAGTTTTCTATTCAGTATACATCCAGTATATAAGAAATGTATAGAATAAAATAGTATATTCTCATGAAGAAACTTGTTAATTTACTTTTGTATTTCCTATTGATCTTACCAATTTAACTTTTTTGGGACATGTTGAATTTATATAGCCTGTTATCGCTAGGATTATTTTTTTATGAGTTGGCTTTGCCATTATACAGTGCTATCTATTCAAAATAACTTTCAAAACATCCTTAAAAGGAAAAGACAAAAAACAAGTTTTTTATATATAGGAGGGACACATTTTACACGTATCGGCCACTCTACAGTTTTAACCCTTAAGCGGGGGTGAATATAATTTCTTTAAAGAACTTACAACAAGGTAACAACAATTAGAGCGAAAAACTAGTACAATTTAGAACTGAAAATCGAAAAACTGGTATTAACGCTATGAAAGAACTAATAACTGTCCTAGGGAAGTAATGAGATTAACAGATAAAAAAATTCGAAAAACAGAAGGATACCCATATAAAGCCCCTGACACTCTAGAAATACAGATGACTGCCAAAGGAAGACTAGAAGTTCTCGTGGAAGAAGTGGAGTCAGCGGTTAAAAACAGACAATACAAGACAATAGGGAACGTCGGAATATCGCCCAAATATTTTCGCAATATATAGAAACCAGACACATACCACACAAGAAAGGCAGAAAGAATCAATTTTCAGTTAGAGCACGATAAGTGTATTGGTAGTCTATAAAGTGTTTACTGAAAGTAACAAATACCAACTCAGTAGAGATTATCAAAAACTACTCGCCTTGATTTTCATGGACTTCCAGAAAGTGGTCCACGCTAGATTATCGAAGGCGAGCAGAATGTCGATAGATCATGTACATAAACATTGATTAATATGCAGGGCTTTCATTTCAAACTACCCACCCAAATTATTTCTTAAAATATCTTTAAAAGAAAAAGACAAAAAACACATTAATTTATATTTACGGGGGACAGATGAATATCTATTCTAAAAGTTTAAATACAAAGGGGTATCATGTGATATTTTGTTTTAAGTTCTCTTTTTGACAATCTTTTGAACCATCATTTGTTACAATAAGATTATTTTTACAGAGTAATATTTTAAACTTTCAATTTAAAATAATTATTATTTTGTATGTATTTATTATTAATATTGTATTAGCGTTAGAATTACCTTGTACTTAAATTAAATGTTCAAAAGGTCAGGGAGCGTTAGGTCGGGAGATGTCTCATTAAGCCAATTTCGTACAGGCAAGGCTTATAATCTGGAGGTGCTCCCTCCTGTTGAAAAAATAGCTTTTCTTCGTCTAGCAACAAAGTTCCTTCTTGATTTATTAAGTTTTCTAAAGATTCGGTTATAAGGGTATTTATCACATTTTCTAATAATAAGTCCAAATACAATTCTCCAGTTAAATTTGTTTCCACGAATAAAGAACCTATAATTTTATAGTTTTATATGTTGGTTGTTCTCTTTCTGAAAAACTTGTGGGTTGGTATTGTTCTAGTATCTACAATTGTTTAGTGGCAAATCCATTTAAAAAATTCTGCTTCGTCAGAAAAAGAAATATTAAAAAAATAGAGTCTGCATTTGCCCTTTGAATCATTAACTCGCAGAACCTTCTGTCATAATCATCCTCAGCAAGCTGTTGAAAAGCTGTACTTTGTAGGGAACAGATTAATTTAGGCATGAAGTTTTATGCACAGAGCCGACGGAAATATTTGTTAACCAGTTAACCTTGAGACATTTATGAACTAAATTCAACACATACCTACTAATGCCTAATATTCTTATCGGGATGTCTCTGATGAAAAACATGAGCAGTTCTGCGTGCACCGCGTTTTTCTTTCCCATAAATATATATTATTTCAATTCTTCCTTGTAAAGAATAAAACATAGTCGAAATTTGATGGTCAGTTTTTAACGCAACCACTACCTACTAATAATAAATTTGTTACATTTACACTCACAGATATCTTTCGCATAAATATTTAAAGATTTTGTCTCACTTGTTTATCTCTGTAATCATTCTCATGCTTTTTTGTAATTACAATTAAAAATATTAATTTTTTACGATTTCTAGGTCAATACTCTGTAAAAAATAATCTGACTTAAAAAATAATGTGTCAAAAGATTGGCAAAAAGAGGTTTTAGATGATACCCCAGTATATTTAAACTTTTAGAAGTGATATTCACCCCCGGTTAAGAGTTGGAACGCAGGGTGACTGATAAGTATAAAATGTGTCCCCCGTAAATATAAATTAAAATGTTACTTTTTCTTTTTATTTTAAATATATTTTATAAGTTATTTTGGGTGACTAGTTTTGAAATGAAAGCCCTGTATATATTATGGACCAAGTGATTAATTGGACACTACTCCCGGGCTTTTGGAAAAATGATTTGACAAAAGCATAATATCTATTTAAATCATTAAATAGCCCATACATAAAGTCAAAGTAAAAAATAACATGCGTTATTGCAATTTTTTCTGACATGAAATCAAAATTTAAAACACAAGTAACATAAAACTTCTTCGTTTTGTAGACCATCTTCCCTATGATTAAAAACAAACAATTTAAATAATAAGGTTAATATGAGGGGGTTCTACATTTAGAAACTACTAGTTCTTAGCTGTTAAAAGTCAAATTAAAAATATAAGACAAATAACACCAAATGGTAAGTAAACAAAAATAAGGAACACGATGTAGTGAGCAGTGAAGCAATTGGAGTCAGCAGTCAGTCATTACAGGGCCGTTGTCCACCCCTGTATGCCTCCCTTAAGGCATCTGTATTATACTTTGCCCAACCAGTGGCAGATTCAAGGGGGGCTCAACTCCCCCCTCCCAAGCATCTGAGTTTTTTTAGCATTTATTTTGCTATAACCTACCTTCAGCGGGACCAAGCCTCCCACCCCTCGATTAACACCGCAGTATTCATAATGCCCAGGCAGTTTGATAAATAATGAAGTTTAGATAATATCACTTGGCCCGACGTAGCTTGCCATTATTCATAATGCCCGAGCATTACAAATAATGCCCACATTAATCACTCTTATCTTCGCGCACTCTAGGCGAGTCAGCTTATTTGACATATTTATCTTGAAAAATTTTTAATTTGGTAATATTCACATCGCGTAAATTTTTAGATTTTTTTCAAATCCATTTTAACATTATCATTCATGGGCGAAAATTATATGGCAACAAATTGTTCTAAAACTACATTATTTTCGGATTTAATATGATGAGCTAGTTTTTGTTTCAGGTTTTTTGACGTTTTATTGCTATTTTTAAAGTTTTTGGTGTTTTATACATTTTTTCATTTATGATATTTTTGGGGTTTATGACATTTTTGACGTTTCATTTATTCCTGGTATTTCTGATATTTTTGTATTTTTTCACATTCTTGACATATTGGCATATTGTTTTTGACTATTTTTGGGTCTCGTTTGCATTTACGGTGATGTTGGTATTTTCACTCATATCTTTATTTTGGCGTTTTTTTTAGATTTTTCTCGTTTTATGTTTTTGACACAATAACTTTGATAATTTTGTCAAATTTTATATTATTGTGATGTTTTGGTGTATTTAATATTCTTAACGTTTGAAGGTTTATACTTTTTTTCAGTTTTTGGAATTTTTTGTTACTTTATAGGTCTTAACTATCATTTGAAAATTTCAACATTTTCTAATTTTTAAAGATCTTGCCTGCACTAAATCTGATAGTGACCCCACGCCCTCACTACTGGCAAACATTTAAGAACAGATTCAATTTATCACCTCTCATGGAATGAATAAATACTCCACATTCCATTTATCAGCTACGTGATGATCGCTAAGTGATTAATTCATTTCTAGTCTCTTCAGGAGAAGTGAATATATACCAACTTTCGCGCCTGCATCTTTTTTGTTGCTTAAAAATTGCTGACACCTATCGTCTTCCTGCAATAACAGAGTCTTCGTATAATGACACATCAAATCTCAATTAATTGAAGGAACTAATATTATAATTCTCATATCTGTATTATATTCGGTTCCCAAAATAGTCATTTTTTATTGAAACATTCATCGCTTGCCCCCTATCGTATACCTGAATGTTCACAATTTGATTTTAGAAGAGTATCTATATCAAGATTCACACCAGTATTACTTTCTATTTCGGATATATTAAATTCTTTCTAAAACAATACTAACCCCCTTTTCATCCATTTTGACAAAATAGCGACTCACATATTACTTCATTTAATGAAGGAAAAATAGTTACTTTTTGGAAAAAAATATTTCCCCTCCTAACCCCCATGAATTAATTAATTGTTTGCAGAATGACGATACTCATTATTATTTGTTTGGAGAGAGAAGTATATACACCAATTTTCACGTGTTGTTTTTCTGGATAGGGACAATCTAATCAGCTGGCGACATGAAATATACTTTAAAACCTACTCTCATACATATCAAATATACAAAAAAAATCATAAAAATAGGTCGAGCCCTTTCGGGGGAGTTCGACCACAAACACCGTGACATGAGATTTTGTGCAAATTTTATTTTTATTTATATTTAAGAATTTATTAAATAATGTTTAAAATTTTGGAGCCTTAACTTTTGATGACTCTTTGTTTCTTTCCTCGGGACTTGGGTTCGGGGTTAATGTATCTATTTAATTCAACTATTGATTCACTTATAACACATATGTATTACTTTATCAACAACATTTATTGAAACCTAATTTTCTCAGACTATTAATATGTTATTATTTAATTATTGCCACTGTACTGAACTCATAACTATAATTTATTATGACATTAGACTTTTTTAAATTATATTTACCAATCAATTTTTTTTTCTGGATATGGACATGAAATATATTTTACAACCTATTGTCGTTCCTATCAAATATACATAAAAAATCATGAAAATCGGTGGAGCCGTTTCGGAGAAGTTCGATCACAAACACCGTATCACGATATTTTTACGTATTAGATATGCCTTTACTTTAGATACTGCTACTATATAAACCGCGATTGCTCTAAAACGCATATTCTGACATTCATGAAAGTCATAATAAATATTTGTTCAAATCGGATTTTTGAAAAGTAGTATTTTCAGTATTCATGTCATATTTATTTTCTATTTGAAATCTGAAAAAAATAATGATCATGTTAGGTTTTCTATTATACGAAAGTTATGTATTTCTGCAAAAAATTATTAAAGGTGAAGTAGTAACGTAGTTTTGATAAATATTTACGACTATAATTCAAGATTTAAAGTGATATTTATTAAGAAATAAATAATAGTGTCTTTGAAGCTCATTTAACCACGGTGAATAAACAGCGAGAAGATGTTTGTTTCTACAATGTGCCCTCCTTTGATTTCGCCCTTAGGTATATTCAGGCAGCCCCAATTATATAAATAAATTCCTAACAACTAAAATTAACCCATCTACAATCTTAAATACCACCCAAAATCGAAAAAGTTGAATATTTTCATAAAATAGCATAACCCATGAAATCAAAATTTGCAATAAAGACCTAAAACCTTATTAAACGACTGAATAATTTTACATTTTATTAGATCATTGAGTTCTCTAAAATACAAATTACTATTATGAAAATTTGTAAAATTAAATTAAAAAATATATCGCTTATCTTTACCCACAGCGAACTTCAATATGAGATGTAACAGAGATGCTCTGTCACGCATTCTCGATTTCACAAGAAGTAGAAGAAGAAGACCTGATAACAAGTTACCGTTCAAATTCACAGTGTTGCTGAAATTTGGAGGTTACAACGACGAACGTACAACCCGGAGGTCAGAACTCACTTGTTGTATCACTCTTAGGCAACACTAGCTCCCGTGGTGAACCCTTGAACTAAATGGACGACTCGAACATACTTTAGATGCGTTTAAGCCTTCACGAAAATTTTGCTGATTTCTGTTACCATACAATCCATAAATATTCTCAAATAAAGGCAAATTGTTGTGACCTCCAAAATCGGAGGTAGTAGCGTCATATATGAGGTGACAACGTATATCGTATACCTGCTTCTGAGGCCACAACGATACCTTTATACATACATATATATATATATATATATATATATATATATATATATATATATATATATATCTAGTCGTAGGCTTTCACAGGTGGAACAATATGAAGAAATATTTATCCGGGAATACATCCGTTAGTTATGTTGATCCATGTTTAAATACTGCAGACGTTTCGCCCAGGTCTTACTTGGCAATCTCAATGCTTAACTAATATATATACAAATAAAATTTTGAGACAATTATTATTCCACATGAAGGAAGTCTCTCAGAACACACACACACATACACGCATATATATATACATACATATATATATATATATATATATATATATATATATATATATATATATCTAGGGTGGTCGTTAAAAATTCTTTTTTTTTTAATTCAAAACAACACATGCCTCTAGATGATCTAAGTCAATTTTTGGGTATGGGTATAGTCATCTCCTCTGGGAATATTTCATGAAAAACACAACTTTATTTGAAATATAAAAAATAATAAAACTCAAATCAATAAAAAATAATATTTAATCAAAATAACAATAAATAGCTATTTAAATTGAGAAATTTTCCCAGTTGATTTGGGAATTTACATTACAATACAATGCCTCTAAAGCAAATGTTCAAAGTGTCTTCCATTGACTTCCATACAATAGTACAACATTGACTGAAAGCTGTCTCTGACATGGTTCAGCATAGTCGGTGTTATCTAACGACACTCCGCTATAATTTGTTGGCGTAATTCGTCCAAATTCTCAGGCTGAGTCATAAAAATTTTGGAATTAACAGGTTTCCACAAAAAAAATCCAAAGAGTTCAGATCAGGTGAACAGGCTTTCTATAGGACTTCTTCTTCCAATCTAGCGACCAGGGTATTTCAAATCGAGGCATTGACGAACTGGTGCGGCGTAGTGAGGAGGAGCTCCATCTTGTTGGAAATGCAATTGCTCTTCATGTAGTAGGGGATCATTTTCTAACTTTTCTATTATCAATGCATTAATTTCCTTTTCCAATATATTGTGATAAATTACACCATATAAATTACCAGGAATAAACAGGGGTCCAATTACACGAATTCCCAAAACCCTGCCCCCAAACATTTAGTTTTACCCGATGTTGACTATTAGCTTCTCGAAATAAATGAGTATTTGTATCGCTCCAAAATCCACAGTTACGTCGGTTAACCTCCCCATGAAGTGAAATAGTGCCCTCATCCGAAAAGCAAACATTGTACAAAAATGTGGGTTTTCGATCATACGCTGGGTCATAATTTCGCAAATCTCTTGCCTTCGATCCCAATCATCCTCATTCAATTCATGAAGTAATTTAATTTTGTACGGATGAAATTTGTACCTATGCAAAATTCTAAAAACGTTAGCTTTGCTAATACCGGAAGCTGCAGATATTTGCTGGACAGACTGCGTGTTTGGTATAAGTTGGACATGGCCCAATGTAGCCATAGCTACCCCTTCATCATTTACAATTCCAATGGGACCTCTTTTTTTTATTCATTACTGAGCCCATCTCAACAAATTTTAAAATCAACTCCAATACGTATTTATGACGATCGTTACGTTCGGGATGGTTTTGGTTAAACACCCTTGCAATAGATCGAGCACAGTTTTGATTTTGGTAATAAATACTTACCATGTCAACACGTTCTTGCAATGTGTATACCATAATTATCTTTCAAATTTTCAACAAAACAGTAAAGTAATAACTTGAGAGATAAATGTACAATGCTTCAAATGATAGAATAAAAGTCAGAACAGATAAACAAACTTGCTGTAAATATGAGCAAAAAATAATGTAGAATAAATGAATTTTTACATTTAATGTTTTTCTTGTATTATGTGTTTTTACAATTTTTATGTGCAGCAGTGAAACTGATGGTTTAAGAGCGTACTATAAAAAAAACACATTTCTAATACTTTTCCATGCAGTAAAAACTTTTAATTTAATAATCTGGTTTTACTACTATGTCCGTTAGGTTTTCTGTTACATAAACAGGAATTGCAATAAAAAAGATATTGTGAAGGTATAGTCCGTAAAAAGCTCTTTGGAATGATATACGGCAACACCTTTTCTCCCTATCTCAAATCTCAAGGTAATTGAAGTGGCCTGTTAATGTTGAATGCGCGCAAGCGCTAATTCACATGAAAAAATTTCCCGATCGAAACAAAAATCGACCTATTTTTTCTTATTGGAATAGTTTTGAAAATATCCAAAATATTCAAGCTGGCTCGTTTCAGATGGAATACCCGTATATATTACTGAACAATTTTTAATCTAGATTTACTTTGTAGCTATATGTATTTTTTTATTATTTTATATTAATTGAAACTGATCTCAGGATGATGTGAATCCGAGAAATATAAACTAATATAAATACAAATAAAATTTTTGGACAATTATTATTCCTCATCCGGACCTAGCCCAGTTCATAACTATGACGGAAGTCTCTCAGAACACACTTACACACACATATAAATTGCAATAAACTCCGTGGGCTCAAATTTAATTAATTTTAAAAACTAATATTCACCCCACATTCTAGAACTTCTATTTACACCTAAAATTCAAATATTTACAACAGCTGATTCTGAATACAATTCACATCGAAATCACAACATTATGTACGCTGTACTAACTAATTTTTATATTGCTTTATATATCCTACATCGAATTTTCTGGTCGTTCTACATTTGTTGGCACAGCGTCCAGATAAACAGTATTTGCCACAATCGAAAATTCAAGTTCTTTTTATTTATTATCCCAGCTATTAATGTTTTATGGGAATGAATAATGCTTTAAGTTGCTTTAGTCAGGGACGGCGTAGATAAATTTTATAACACTGCCTTCCCATTAATTCTGATCGTCCCGATCAGAAATCTTCTCCCCATGGTAGGGGGCGAGTCGATCTAAATGAGCCACCTTCAAGTTAGCCTGGGGGTTTCGACGAATACGGTAGACAACGTCATTAATTCTCTTGTCCACCTCGTATGGACCATCCCAGGCAGGTGTAAGCTTTGGAGATTTACCCTTGCTCCGTTTGGGGTTGTACAGCCAGATTTCGTCCCTATCTTGGAACCCGACTGAATTGGTCGTATCGCGTCTTCATCCGGTGACTGGTGGCCAACATCTGCTTTCGGGCTAATTCGTGAATTGCCAGCATGTTATATCGGAGCTGGTCGGCATAATCGTTGATGTCTTGGGAAGGTTCTTCGGGGGAGCCAAAAGCCAAATCACAGGGAAATCGCAGCTCTTTTCCGAATAGGACCCTGGCTGGAGTCAGGCCTGTACTATTATGTACAGCTCAGCGATAGGCCAACAGTGATTCTTGCTGACGACTTTGGATAGATGTTGTTCCAAGGTCCTGTGAAGCTTTCCACCATTCCATCAGACTGTGGATGCAATGATGTTGTTCTCGTTTTCCTGATACCCAACATCGTACAGACCTTTTGGAATACATTCGATTCGAAGTTACGCCCCTGGTCTGAATGTAGTTCCAACGGGACGCCAAACCTGCTGAATAGCTGTTCTGCCAGCATCGTCTCTACCGTGGTTGGCTCTTGATTGGGTATCGCATATGCCTCAGACCATTTGTTGAAGTAATCCATTGCGACCAGAATGTATTTGTTCTCTCTCTCAGACTCGGGAAACGGACCGGCAACATCGATAGCAATTCTCTCAAATGGGACGCCCACATTGTACTGTTGCATACAGCCCTTGCTCCAGGTCTTCGGGCCCTTACTGGCTAGACAGGTGTCACAATCCAGTACCAAGCCCTCACGTTTTCGAAGTAATTTACCCAGTAGTACCGCTGGCGAATTTTAAATTTTGTTCATGCCCAGATGACCCCCGGTTATCCCATCATATACTTCGGTGAGAATGGCTGGCACCTTCTTCTTTGGGACTACCAGTTGGGATTTGGTTTCTTGGCTATCAGTGCTTTCCCAAACTCGCTTGAGCATTCCATTCTCTTCTCTTAGAGAATCCCATTGGGCCCATAACGATTTCAGGACGCACGAGTATCTGGCTACTGCGTCCTACCGAGACCTCGGTACATGACAGGATTGGTTCGATGTCCGGATCAGTCATTTGGTCGTGAATGCAGTGTTCCGTTGTCCAGTCTTCAGTGGCCTGCACTCGGATCTGTCTGATCGAGATACCCTCTCGCTGTTCCGTCTTCAGACAATGTCCGCATTCTACTCTAACCTTGAAATTGTATTGCTGTAATTTCTCCATCCACCCGGCCAGGTGACCTTCCAGTGTCTTCATGTCTAGCAGCCATTTAAGGGCCTCATGATCTGTTCGGATTAGGAAATGATTACCATAGAGGTATTTGGGAAAATGGTCTTCAGCCCTTCAGCCCCCAGAAGTTATTTTCTGGTGACGCAATAATTTCTTTCCGACTTCGAGAATTCACGGCTGTAGTACTCGATCGCCTCTAATCGCAACTGGGATAGGACGGCTCCCCAAATCTGTGTTGCTGGCGTCGGTGACTAAGATGAACTTGCCGGACAGCGTAGGAAATGCTAGGATTGGGCTGGAACATACTGCCTCCTTCAGTCTTCTGAATGATGTCTCGCAATCCTGATTCCAACGGAAAGTCTCTTTCTCAGTGGTCTGCCGATGTAGAGGGGCGGCGATGGTGACAAATCCATCAACGAATCGTCAGTAGTAGAAACAGACCCCCAAAAAGGTAGGTAGTTCATGCTTGTCTCTCGGGACCTCCAATCATGGATGGATGCTATCTTGTCTTTGTTGGTGCGGATTCCTGATTCGGAATTGACGTGGCCCAAAAACTCTACTTCTTTTTGAAACATGGAACACTTCTTCGGGTTGAGTCTCAGGTTGGCGTTCTCAATTCTGGTAAATACTTCACTTCAAGTTTTTCAGGTGGTCGTCGAATGTATGACCCATGACCAGATTGTCGTAAAGGTAAACGAAGCACGTTCTCCATTTCAACCCGCTCAATACATACTTCATTAATCTCTCAAATGTAGCGGGAGCATTACATAACCCAAAGGACATGACCGTGAATTGAAACAGCCCTTTTCTGGTGGAGAACGCTGTCTTCTCTCTGTCGTTTTCGTGTAAACCAACCTGCCAAAATCCACTCTTTAGGTCTAGTGTGGGGAACCAACGGGAGGCTGCTAGTGTGGTTAGAGTGTCATCAATTCGGGGTAGTGGATAGCTGTCTTTCTTCGGAACGTCATTAAGTTTTCTGTAATCCACGCAGAATCGGGTGGTTTCATCATTTTTTTAACTAGCACGACTGCACCAGGCCATGGGCTGATGGATGGCTCAATAACTCCATTTTGTAACATGAACTCGATACTTCCCTCGGCTGTCTGTTGTTGCCCCAAGGGTAGTCGCCTAGATATTATTCTGATGGGTTGAGCCTTTCCGGTATCTACTCTGTGCTAGGTGATGTTGGTCCGACCGGTGGTTCCATCTTGGCTGTCAAAAATTTGCCACTGATTTGCAGTAAATTGCTTGGCTTTCTTCTGTTTCTCTAGCGTAAAGTGTTTCAAATGGTTGGCAAACTGTTGTAGAAATCCTTTACTGCGCCCTGTCTTCTTCACCGATGTCTGGTACACTTCTTCGCAATTGATGATGGTCTCTATTGGCTCGAAACAAGCCAACTCTTGACCATTGGCAATTTTGAAGTTGTTGTGGGCCAAATTAAAGACTCTAATTGGTATTTCTCGTCCCGTTTTAACTATAGCCCGTCCAACTAAGTGATCATGAGCTGAATGTACGGGCTCCACCATTCCAACGCAGCTCC
The DNA here is from genome assembly GCA_034190945.1 of Octodonta nipae. Taxonomy (NCBI): domain Eukaryota; kingdom Metazoa; phylum Arthropoda; class Insecta; order Coleoptera; family Chrysomelidae; genus Octodonta; species Octodonta nipae. The sequence goes on along the minus strand of CM067216.1, from coordinate 100,996,254 downwards.
CAAGATTGCTTTCTAGCTGCTCATGAATAATCTGTTCCGTTCGACCTGGGATTCTGGCTGTGGATTTTGCTACAATATTTATTGAGGTCGCTGAGCTTTTGACGGGACGTGTCAGTACAAATTTCTCGTTTAGGAACCGAAGAACATCGTATCTCGGGTCGAACATGAACCAATGCTGGCTGATTAGGTCCATACCCAGAATAAAATTGTCCTCAATCTCCGCTACTAGGACCCTATACCGGATTATGTTGTCTTCTATATGCAGTACTATATCTGCCTCACCCTGTATTGACATGGACTCGCCGTTGACTGTTCTGAGCTGGAAGTAGTTGTTAACTGGCCGGATTTCCGATGCCCTCAAAACCCTGGACTTGACAATGGACACTGCGGCGCCGATGTCGATGGTGATGGTAATTGTTCGGCCATTGATGGTGCCCTGGATGACTAGGCTACTGCAAAATCCCCGGCTGGATAATATTTTGGGGGCTGGTGGAGGGTCAGTCAGCATTCGCCCGCTTATGCTGACTGGCTGACGGTCCCTGGACATGTGGTTATTTTATTAGTTTTTGTATTTTTCTACTTAGTTGTACCTGGTATACTTGGCTCATGGTCTGATTGTCGTATATTTTGTCCAGGATGGCGATGATCTTGTCAAAATTGCCTTGTGAATCGACTGGAATGCTTTGGAGGAGTTCTAAGGCCGGACCTCTTAAAGATATTACAAGAGATGTAGATTTTTCTTGGTTATCCCATCCATTAGGTATACATGGGCCAAAACGAACTGCCATCAAATGTGGGTGGTTTACTAAAGGAAGCTTTGGTACTCACGGTGTGCTGGTATTTCTCTTTCTGCAAATCTTGTTGTAATTGTTTAATTTGGGTTTCCACTTTGTTTTGGATGGCTCTGATTTCAAATTTACCTGTCTCTGGATGTAATTTGTGTCCTCTACTTTGGTTCAAGAGCCTCCATATTATTTTTTTAGAATCTTTTATGTCTGATTCCACTATTTGCATTCGTTTATTACCTGTTTCATTAGCTTGTGATACTATTTGCATTAATTGTTCAAATTGCAGTTGTCTTTTTCCTTCTAATATTTTAAATTCATTTTGTTTTTATTCAAATTTCGAGAATAATCCTTCAATAAAATTTTGTTTTTCACTTTTCGTCGTGGAAACAAGATTTTGTTGCTTTTCATCTACCAGGTGTCAATTAAGTTCCGGGACGGCTGAGTATTTGCTAAAGTACCTCATTTCTTGAAAAGGAATCCGATGGTGACCTTGGATGTTAAGTTAGTTTAAGGTGAACCTCTTTTTTTAATAAAAACTCCTATTTTTTATTGCGGAATCGGAAAGAGCGGGAAATTTTAAGTCCGGACATGTATTGAGGTATGAGGTTAAGGCAACCACTAGAGGTCAAATAATGACTTCTTCTGGTTGACATTTCTTACTCGGAGGTTTTGGGGGTAGCTGAGTTATAATCCGCAAGTAAAATTTTCCGCTCCTTTCGAATCCGGTATCAAAAATAAGAGTTTCTACATGAAAAAAATGCGTCAGACAATCAACTGACCTTGAAAATGAGGTGTAAGGTCAAATCCAAGCTCACCATTGAGTTACTCGTGAAGACTTACCCAGGGTATGCCCTTTGTTTTGTTTTATCACTGAACTCGCGAGATTTTTAAGAAGTCATTATTTGAGCTGTATTTGACCTCTAGGGCTTACCTCAACCTAATACCTCAATACATGTCCGGACGTAAAATTTCCCGCTCTTTCCAATTCCGCAATAAAAAATAGGGTTCTCATTTAAAAAAATGAGGTTGACCACAAAATAACCTCAAAAATGAGGTTCAAGGTCAAATCCAAAGTCACCATCAGATTCATTGGTCAAAGTTACTAAAGTAATGACCTTAAACCTTTCCAGAAATGAAGTATTTTAGCAAATATTCAGCCGTCCCAGGACTTAATAAACACCCTGCATATTAGTTGCAAGGTTCTCTAATTCAATTTTACGTTTTTCACCAAAAGATTTTACTAAACTTTGCGGCATTTCTTCTTGATGTTGTTTCTAGTTCTGGTCAGGTATTTCCAGGATCAGAATTATTTTTTTGGTAGTCTCGTCGTTTTTTTCTTTTTCCATACTTGGGTTGTGGCCATAAATCAATTTTCTATGTTAAATTCACTTAATCGTTCACTTCTGATACCAAATTGGAATAAACTCCGTGTGTTCAAATTTTATTAATTTTAAAAACTAATATTTACTCCACTTTCAAGAACTTTTATTTACAGATAAAAATCAAATATTTACAACAGCTAATTCTGAATACAATTCGCATCGAAATCATAACATTATGTACGCTGTACTAACTTAAGAATTATATATTGCTTTATAAAATGCTACATCGATTTTTCTGATCGTTCTACATTTGTTCGCACAGCGTCCAGATAAACAGTTTTTGCCCAGTCAAAAATTCCAGTTCTTTTCTTTTGTTATCCCAGCGGTTAATGTTTTATTGGAATGAATAATGCTTTACGTTGCTTAAGTCAGGGACATCGTAGATAAATTTTATAACAATTTATATGTGTATATATATTTTTATGGAATTTTTACTTTGTGTTGATGATTGCAATTAATTTATTTTCTTTTAAATTTGTCCACTCGGTAAAAACTCCACACAATTTTCTTTAACTTTTAACCCACTGCTCGAGCTCTAGAGACTCCTTTTCTTTAAAATTTGTATGCGCCAATTGACCCTTTGTCAATAATAAACAACCAAAATTTTTATTATTATGTATTATTAACCTTTCAAATGCTTCAAGTTAATATAAACAGCAAACAAAATCAAAACGTAAACGACAAATCAAATCAAACAAATAAATTTCAAGATATAAATATAAAAACACCTTATAATTAAATTTTCAATTAATCTAAAAAGATTTCCGTTTCGAAATGATTAAGTTCTTTGCAACAATTAACTTTCATGATCAATGATGATTCAAATGCAATGTTACTCAAAATATCCAAAATTTATATCGTTACTAAAATGATTATTTCCCAAATTTTTGTTTTAAAATATCTAATTGTTAAAATAAATGAAAATCAAAATAATAATTGGTTCAAAAACTTCAAATGTAAATACCTGATTTACTTTTCACCTTTCAATAAAGCGCATTCACATTATTCCCTCAGATTGCTTTTAATGCTGACTGCAGCTCACCTTGTTATGAACTTCTAAAGGTTCCTGTTACCAATATGACTCTTTGCTATTTTTTACCAATTATACCTGCTGTTGGATTTACTTTACTGTCAAATTATGTTGGTTCCCAATTTAAATGTCAATCTGCTATCAACTTCCCAAAACTGGATTTCGTACTTGATGTCAACTACTGATGTTATTTGTACAATACCTTTTACTAGTACTTTTGTATCTCCACTATCTTTGCATACAATTATTTTTGTTCAAATTGCCATTACTTTCATCAAACTTTGAATGAATGAACATATTGACTTTTTGACAAACGCTGCCACTTTATATTTTCTAACAATGTTTACCCTTACATGTGCAAATTTAGATTCTCATTTACATGCTGTCAGTTCTTGCTTTTATAGGTTCTAATTTGACATAGAACTGCAGATTTTAAACGTTTTAAATAAGTAATTTTGAAATCCCATTTTTATATATAATACTCATTTTTTTATATTTAATTTCCTATATAAACAGATTCCTAAAATGTCTTTTACTTTTCTTTAAAATTTCAATTTTTACTTTGCTTTTTGTGTCCATTTTTGCGCACCAGCTATTTTAAGTTTAACCTGTACTAAAATTATAATAAAACTTTCATTGCTGTCACAAAACATATTGTTACGAGAATTCATCCGACAGCTGGTGCAATCGGCCATCAACCAATTCGTGGAAGGGACATTATTCCGATAAATTCTGGGAATCCGAAATGTTTGTCTCTCAACAGGCGGACCGCTGCCGTTACTGGGAATTCCTTTAAAGCTTCCAGAACATGAAAGAGTTTCCCGATGGTTCATGGACGTACCAGACAATTCCAAGATAAATATATAAATAAGAACAGCTGGCGATAGGAAGTATTTAGTTTTCGACGGTCGTATTGAATACTTAAGTAGATATAAATTGTAAATAGTTGTGTTAAAGTAATGGAAATAAATTAGAGTGAGTTGGACTGTGTTTTTAAATAAATCCAAGAACTGAACTGAAACCGAGTGTGAAAATAAAAGCATTACAGTGGTGACAGGTGTAGGTGTATTTGTGGAACTTTAAAAGTGAAAAATGTTTAAAACAGTGAATATGGACGAATTGAAAGTGACGGATTTAAAAAAGAAATTGAGGAAAGGGATTTACAAATTAGTGGGAATAAAAGTGAATTAGTACAACGGCTACGAGATGCTCTAATAAATGAAGGTAACAATCCCGACACATATTTGTTTTGAAGTTTCTGGTAATGGGGACATGAGTATGCTGTTACAAAAAATAGACAATTTAGTGGAAAATTCTAAGACTTTAGAAGAAAATTCGAAAAGTATGGTACAGAAAAATTCAGAAAAGCTAGAAGAGAAAATATTCGAGAATGAGGCTCGGATGGAAGAGCTAAAACAAACAACGGTCGAAGAGTCAGTCAAAAATGAAACGCGGATAAAAGAGCTAAAGAAGACAATGGTCGAAGAGCTGATACAGACGACTGACAAAAATGAAACGCGGGTAGAGGAGCTAAAGCATATAATGGAGGGTGAGATCAGCAAAATTAAAGAACAAGTAGTCACAACGCAAAGAGGACAAACACAATCAAAAACAGTACAGAGGTAGTGGATTCAAAAATTGGCCACAAACTGAAACTCCACAATTTGATGGAAAATCATCATGGACTAATTATCGTCGCCAATTCGAGGCTGTAGCTAAGCCAAACGGATGGTCGGTAGAGGAGAAGGCAATCGCATTAACCCTAGCCTTAAGAGGGGATGCTACAGATATTTTACAAACATTGAATACCTCGGATCAAGAACAACTGGTCAAACATTTAGATCTGAGGTATGGTGAGACACATTTGGAGCACGTCTACCACTCCCAATTGAAAAATCGCCACCAGAAATCAAATGAATCCCTACAAGAGTATGAAGCTGCCATTGCCCGTCTGGTTCGCCTTGCCTATCCAGCCACACCAGAAAATGTAATAGAAAGGTTAGCAGTGCAAGCATTTTTGGATGGACTTCGGGACCACGAAGCCAGACAAGCATTGACCCTAGCTCGACCGACTCAATTAGTAGATGCACTGACTCGAGCTCCAGAATTCGAGGCTGCGAAAGATACCTGCAGAGGTCAAGCCAGAGTACGATTGGTTGACAGAGAATCCGAAGATGGCGGAAACGATGAAGCCTCTGTAAGAAAAATAATAGAAGAAGTCCTTACCGAAAAAAGACTAGTGAGATGTCGGAAGTGTCGTAAGGTAGGACATGTCCAGAGTCGTTGCAAGGAGAGCAACGGAGTCCAGACTTCCTCGCCGGGGAAACTAAAGAAGGCCTATGTAAAGGGACCATCGTCGACATGTAGCAAACAAGTGTCAACTACCAACGCATATGTCGCTTCTCTACGCAATCACGTTAACAGTGTCTTCGTAGATGGCCTTATTAATAGGAGGCAATTTGCAATGCTGCTGGATACTGGTGCGACGAAAACAGTAATAAGGCCCAACATTATTTTAGAGACAATGATAAAACCAACGAAATGGCAACTGTGAACAGCGACAGAAGAAGCAGCGAAAGTCCATGGTGAAATAGAGGTTGAAATGACCATGTGAAACACAACCTTCCTACATCGAGCATTAGTTGCAGACATCGAAGACGAAGTAATCATTGGAATGGATGTCATGAGCTCCAAGGGATTCCAGTTAAACTTCAAAGATGGAATTCTGCGAGTGAATGACGAAGAAGTGGTGCTTCATGGAAAAGATGACATAATGCTTCGAGCCATCTTAGCAGAGGATGTCAATGTTCCGGAAAGAGCTGAAATCATTATAGATGCTTGCTTAGATGGGAAAACTAACACTGGAACCGTAATGATGTTTGATCCCGAACTTAACGACGGAAATGCAGGCAGAGGAGTCGCACTGGGGAAGACTCTGTTTCGGGTCAAGGAGATTGTGCCAGTAAGAGTAATGAACCTGAATCATTACTCAGTTGTGCTTAAGAAGGGAACAACTTTGGGCCATTGTTCAACAGTTTCCTCTGTAGTCAGAAGCACACAGCATGCAGAAATACCACCAGATAAACTATCTGAGGAACTGGAAAGACTCATCACCGGTTCATCTAAAAATTTGAAACAAGCCAGAAAGTAAAATTGAGGGACATCGTTAGAAACTACCAGGATATCTTCGTTGTAGGGAAGGGCAAAAGAGGACGAACCGATCTGGTGAAACATAAAATTATTACTGGGGACGCTCAACCTATTCGACAGTCGTCGAGAAGGCTACCCCAAGCTAAAAGAGAAGAAGCCGACAGGATAGTCCGGGAGATGGAGGAAGAAGGTGTTATTGAACCATCCAATAGCCCTTGGGCTTCTCCAGTTGTCTTGATTAAAAAGAAAGATGGTTCGGCAATTAAATCACGCTACAAAGAAAGACAGCTATCCCCTTCCAAGAATAGACGATACCCTTGATACGTTGGCTGGATCGAAGATGTTTTCCACCCTGGACTTGAAGAGCGGTTATTGGCAGGTAGAACTTGCTAAAGAAGACCGAGAAAAGACTGCTTTTACCATCGGCTCAGGACTTTACCAATTCACGGTGATGCCGTTTGGGTTGTGTAATGCTCCAGCGACGTTTGAAAGATTGATTCAAACAGTGTTAAAAGGGCTTTCATGGAAAACGTGCCTGGTGTATCTTGACGACATTATCGTGGTTGGAAAATCATTTGAAGACCACGTCAAGAACCTGGAGGAGGTGTTTCGGCGAGTTAGGAGTTCCGGACTAAAGTTAAGCCCGAAGAAGTGTCAGCTGTTCCAAGAGGAGGTGCAATATCTTGGACATGTGGTTTCCGCAGAGGGTGTAGCTGTTGATAAACAGAAAGTCAAAGCTGTCCAGGAATGGCCGATACCTAACAATATCCACCAGTTAAGAAGTTTCCTGGGGTTATACACGTACTATCGTCGGTACATCGCCGGATTTGTCAACATCGCCAAGCCACTTACTAGACTCACAGAGGGGAAGGTGCAGTACCAGTGGGACGAGGAATGCCAACGATCATTCGAGACACTGAAAAGAGCATTGACGAGTGCCCCCGTCTTAAGTTATCCATTGCCAGATGGGAACTTCTTTTTGGATACCGAAGCAAGCAATGTCGGAATTGGTGCGGTGCTTTCGCAGATCCAAGACGGTCAGGAGAAAGTCATCGGATATTTCAGCAAGACCTTGAACAAGCCTGAACGGTATTACTGCGTTACTCGCAGGGAACTCTTTGCTGTGGTAAAGGGGGTAGAATATTTCTACAAGTACCTCTTTGGTAAAAGATTCCTCCGAGGACTGATCATGCAGCACTGAAGTAGCTACTGCAGTTTAAAAACCATCGAGCTGGAACAAGCCATAAGAATGCTGATGCCCTATCGAGGACACCATGCCCTGATGATAGCAAACATTGTCAGGGAGCAGAAGAAAAAGGGGCAGAACTACCGCCATCGATGACCATTGGCAATCTGCAGAGATCCAAAAAGACCAGAAATTAGATCCAGATTTGAAAGAGGTTATCCGGTGGAAAGAAGAAGACCGCAAACCTAGGTGGCAAGAGATTTCCTGATACTCACCAACCATAAAGTCTTCCTCGGTTCAGTGGAACTCTCTCATCCTGGAGAATGGACTTCTAAAGCGCGTCCTTGAAACCCCCGAGGAAGGCAATGACAGAAAGCAGATTGTAGTCCCTAAAAATAGGAGACCAGAGGTTTTGCGAGAACTACATGACGGTATAACCGGAGGACATCTGGGAGTGACCAAAACCCTGGGGAAGTTGAGAGAACGCTTCTATTGGGTAAACTGCCAAGTGAATGCCAAGGACTGGTGCCGGAAATGTACTATTTGTGCAGCAAGTAATGGGCCTCTCAAGCGTTCAAAAGCTCCCATGAAGCAATATAACGTAAGCGTTCCATTCGAAAGAATAGCCATTGATGTTGCCGGTCCTTTTCCTTAATCCGACTCTGGAAACAAGTACATTGTGGTGGTGATGGACTATTTTTGTAAATGGTCCGAAGCGTATGCCTTGTCGAATCAAGAAGCCTTGACCGTTGCTGGTGTCCTTGTCAAGGAATGGATCAGTCGTTTTGGTGTTTCCTTGGAGTTGCACTCAGACCAAGGTAGAAACTTCGAGTCTACTCTTTTCCAAGACGTCTGCAAACTCTTGAAGATCAATAAAACACGGACGACAGCACTACACCCGCAATCCGACGGAATGGTAGAACGGATGAATAGAACCATTAACCGCCATTTGTCAAAGGTAGTCTCTGACCACCAAAGAGACTGGGACCAGTATCTGCACTTGTTTCTAATGGCATATCGTTCGTCTGTTCACGAGTCCACGGGTCAGACACCGGCCAGTATTATCATGGAACGAGAATTAAGACTACCATGCGGTTTGAAGTTTGGATGTCCCCCAGGAGGAGAAATCGCAGGTGAAGACTATGTCAGCCAGCTACGTCAAAAGATGAACATCCATGAACGAGTCCGGTTAAACATCGAGAATGCAAGTGCCCGAATAAAGGAAGCCTACGACATCAAAGCCGAGGGCGGAGAATTCCAAGTTGATGATTTTGTTTGGTTGTATAACCCGCAACGTCGTCGTGGATATTCAACCAAACTACAGAGATCTTGGGAGGGGCCGTACCAAATTGTGACGAAAATCAACGATATTGTCTACAGAATAAAGAAGCTACCTCGGGGAAAACCAAAGGTCGTACATTTCAACAGGTTAGCCCCTTATGCCGGAAATAATAACAGCGAAGTTGACCAAGCCCAAGTCCGCAGCATCCAACCACCCGATGACGAGATGACCTTCGAGCAGTTTATGGCACTGTACTCTAATGGGCAGAAAGTGCAGAACGACGTAACGAGAGAGGAACCCCGAGACCTGTTTGAGGTGCCCATACAATATGCCCTGGCTCATTGTGTGGCTCGAGATCTCCGGATGTCCAGTGGAATAGCCAACATGTTTGCCAAAAAGTACGGCCAGTTCCAGAAGCTACGGGAGAAAGATCCAGTGGTAGGGAAGGTCCTTCATCTCGAAGATAAACAACCAGTGGGTACCAGAGACATTTTTTATTTGGTAACTAAAACATTCTCGCAGGACAAGCCAACATATAGCGATCTTTGGAAGACTCTGGTAGAATTGAGGAATGTGATGATGGAGAAGAATCTGATGAAATTAGCGGTCCCAAAGATAGCCTGCGGGTTGGATGGCCTGAATTGGAGGGTGGTGAGAAGTATGATGGAAACAATCTTTCGATTCAGTGGCGTCGACATCCTGGTATGCTGTCTCAATACTCGCAGCCCAGATTCGAAGACCGTTGACTGTTACTTCCACCAAACTTCCCGTTGTCGGGAATATTATCACCTGATTCCCCGTTCTGTATTTTCTTTGTCCTATGTATTTCGATCGGTAGAACTGTCAGGATCTTTCTCTAAAGTTTTATCCTGACATTTAATTTTGAATTGGTTATTTTATGTGGAAATAATGTATTTTAAAAGTTTGTTTACCCCAAAATACTTTATTAAGAATCTAAAATTTAGAATTATTACCCCAATTGTCTCTGAAATATGAAGTTATTAAAAATTTGGACAATAGCATTCGGCACCTGTCAGATGAGTTCCTAAAGGTGTTATGCAGCACAGGTATTAAATATTGTTCGAAAGGATAAGGCTAAAGATCTTTCTGATCTAACTGAACTTAGAGACAAGATGACAAAAGTAGTGCCTGACCTATACCGAGACATGCAAAAACTACATCATGATATTGCAAATCAAATGTTGGACCAAAATCAAAAAGTTGAAGCAATCGCAAAGCATCATTAGGGTCAATAAAAACATGTCTTTGTCTATTTTTAAGCAGTATACAAGATGGCACCTATAGCGAAACATTACAAAGAAAAAGTTCAAGTCGTTAAGGAACTGCATAGACCTGTGAGACGAAAGTTTCCTCGCCGACGTGTAATAATCAAAGGTTTCGATGACTCCTGGCAGTCGGACCTCGCACAAATGGATCTCTATGCAAAATCCAATCGTAATTTCAAGTTCTTCCTCGTGGTGATTGTTTTTCAAAGTACGTGTGGACGAGACCGCTGAAAACGAAATCCGGTGAAGAGGTAACTCGTGCCTTTGAGAGTATTCTCAAGGAAGGACGGCACCCAAAAAATCTCCAAACCGACCAGGGTAAGGAATACTACAATAGTTGCTTTCAGAAACTAATGAGGTCATACGGAATTAATCATTATAGTACATTTAGTGGACTGAAAACCGTAATAGCTGAACGAGTAATTAGAACGCTGAAAGAACGTCTCTACAAGTACTTTAGTTTGAACGGCACCTACAAATGGATGGATATTCTACAGGAAATCGTTAAGGAATACAATCATCAAAAACATTCCAAGACAAAGATGAGACCTGTGGACATTAATAGGAAAAACGCTCGAGATATTAATAACCTGAAAATTGCTGGACGAAGAAAACTGAAAGTCGGAGATGTTGTGCGAATAAGTAAAACCAAGCACGTTTTTGATAAAGGTTACCTTCCTAGCTGGAGTACGGAATTGTTTAAAATTACGCAGGTTAAAATAACTAATCCAGTTACGTATATTTTGGAAGAAATGTCGGTACACAAATTCAAGGGAGCTTTTACGAAGAAGAATTGCAAAAGGCCGCCTATCCTGATGTGTATCTCGTTGAGAAAATTTTGTAACGAAAAGGCAACAAGGTTAAAGTTCGGTGGCTTGGGTTTGATTCGAGCCACGACATTTGGATTGGCACTGAAAACAGACTATAACACCAAGGCCAATCATTAATTGATAATAAATTATCATAAATATAGACATGTGCTTGCATTGCAAAATGAAGACTCAGGGTGAAAACATAACTGTATAGTATTCAAAAAGTTTAAGCCAACATATCACCAAACTTAAACGATTACAGAAAGATATCAAATTTTATTGTGAAAAAACAACAAGTGATGCAACATTTAAAAGCCTTACATATATGATGATGGTGTTGTGGAACAGAGGAGCTCTTAGCAACAAGAGATCTACTTTTCCATCTTGGCGTAGGAACACATAATTGAAATCAACCGTAATCAGGTAGTGGAAGGGGTACAACTATAAAATTGAGAAAATTCCCTACATATATTCCCAGTCCCAGTTTACCTCTCGAGTGATCAGCAGTTGTGAAACCATGGATAGTGGTTATAGTAGTGATTCCACTATCAATTACAGTGCGGACTTGGATAGAGTGTTACAAATGTATGATGAAGCTGCCAAAAAGGAAGACTATTACTTGCTGCATTCGAGATTTGGATTACTGAATTCAGAGTATGATGTTCAATGTGCACTCAGTCCTGCAAGATCCTATTCTCCAGTGGTTATCTTGCAAAAAACACCTGTAGCCGCTGGAACACCAACGAAAATTGTAATGACTATGTACGAGTGGGAAGATGTCATCATTGAGCTCAAACTCCTGAAAACAAACTTTTTTGAAAATGCCACATTTCCAGAGTTTGCTGCCCCAGTGACCTGCGGAGAAGAATATGAAGACGTCAAGATGAAGCGCACTATATCAGCTCCCTATTAACGTTAAATTTCTGTACTATTATTAATAGACAAATTTACAAATCGTTTACCGATTGAAAAATTATTACCACAGGTCTTTATGTATTGCATTTTATGATGCATTTCCACCCTACACCATGGAGTGTCGAGAGTAGGATTACGTACCTTTGATGGCCTTCCGACAAAAGTTAGCAAGAGCAGGGTTTATCTACCGACAAGATGCAGAATCCTATGGCAGCTTACAATGCCCATTTTGTGATGTGAAAAAATGACCCTGTTGCCGATCAGCCTTTAGCCTTACCACATCACCAGACATCCTAAAAGCAATGTGACATTTGAGAGCATTGAAACCCTAAAGCAGACACTTGCCAACGCTTTATTAAGTCATTTCTGTGGGATGTTGTAGGGATCAGCTTATTGCTTGGAGACTGGGGGATGAAATGACAATTGTTTTGCTGCATATGCTTTGCTCTTTGATTGTTCACTGTAGATCGATATGTAGACGGAAAATTGCAGATTGGGTTGCCAATATGCTTTTTTATTTAAATAAATAAACATAGACTGAAAGGAATTTAGAGGCAAGGGTAAAGTATCTCTTTTAACAGATAGCTTGTCATCAAAAGGACATTTTTGTCTGTTCTACACTAAATATGTTATGAGCATCTAATACAGCGATAGTTTGCAAACAAGAAAGTTATCTCAAGCAAGATGCATCAATCAGTACATTCGTCATAGAAGTTTGACTAGTCTGATGGCGAGGGTACTTTCTATAAATGAAATAGAAGTTTGACTAGATGGCGAGGGTACTTTCTATAAATGAAATCATAGAGGAAGTCATACATTAGGGTTTTTGAAAGTTCTAGAATTGCGCACCCAATATACACAGGTTTATTGAAGAGCAAATCAGTTTTGTTTAACTCAATTGCCATCAACTCATCATCGAATATGGTGCGACTGTGAAATGCTGGGGAAGCAATAAGATTTTTAGCACCGTATCGACCTTCCCAATGGTTGACTAGTTTAACGATACGATGCTTTCGAATATTCTCCATAGTTTTACCGAAAACTGTTTGAATTTCAACACCCGGTGAATGTGTTTGAGAATGATGTCATTCTCCTTGTCATGCAAGGTAGTCATGAGTTTGGGGAGTTTCGGGCCGGGAGGGGTGCGGCGCTCCGGACAGAAGGGAAGGTCTTTATGATGATCATGCAAATACTTGGGATACTCCAGATCAACTTCCAAAAAATAACCAATGTCTGAATCATCGGGAATTTGAGTGACATCGATGTTGGTATCAGCAGACCATTGGAATCCCCCGTAGGGTAAGGGTTGACTTTGACTATATCCATATAAATTATTAGCGTCTAGGTGGTAAATGAATTTGGAGGGTTTACTAGGATTATAATTGGGCATATACTTGTTATTCGCCTCGGAAAACCTATTAAAACATTGGAAAATACCTCCACGTATTCCACGTTTAATGACCATCAGCATGTCAACATTTTGAAGAATTTCCAATTGGCAACTTGTGTACTTGAGCATACACTGCCAAGAATATCCAGGTAGAGTGTAACAATGGGCTGGATCAAAGCCATATGTTTGATGGGCTCTTTCACGGAAATTTTCAAACACGTCAGTTAAAAGAACAATGTCCACTATCATGTACAACTCCATGTAGTTGCGAATGGATTAACATTCAAAGGAATCCCATACTTTTTTAGCATGTTGGTAATCAGCTTGAGAAACGTTCTGGTTATTCAATTTATTATAAAATTTTTCTATAGACGGTAATTGGGTTTCACTTAATTTTTCCAATGAATCAACATAATCATAAGGAAAGATTCCCTTTCGTTTTACCAGCTTTAGTTTCGCTAACGATACATGATCGAAGATTGAAGTTAAATTAACAAATTGATCGGATATTAAAGTGGATGCCAGCTCATCCAAAGAAGATCCCAGAAATCTAAATGAGTCGATAAATCTAAATTGTATTTTTGTGTCCCTATCATGTTTAGTAAAGGCAGTATACTTCTCTTTATTGAGTGGAAGAAGAGTTATTATATTTGATCATGCTTGGCGAGATCCCTAATTATGAAGTGTGAGTCGTATCCATTTAGTTTGTGGAACTATGAAGGACTCACGGTACCTGAGGTTACAAGAATTATGTGAATAGCCTCTAAATGCACCGGAAAGGTGAGAGTGTTGTCTAACGATTTTATCTTGAGGTAAAAAGGGCTTCTCACAGATATGGCATGTGCTAGATGCATCTTTGAGACTAACCTCCACATTAAGAGGTACAACATCGGTTAGTTTGGACTACACGAACTTTGCCAAGTCTGACATTTCAGTGGTGAACCACTCCATACAGTTAGAGCCGTGAAGCTCCTATAGTACGAGAAAGAGTCATCATAGGAATAATAACCAGCACATATGGCTGAATGCTGCTAATATTTATGAGTTTTGGTAGAAGTAATATCGGAAATTGGTAAAAGTATTGACTCAAAATTTGCATAAACAATAAAAGGAAGCCATTCTTTGAATGAAAAATTATTAAACTCAACTACCGTTTTCTTAGGAAAAGATATTTTGCAATTATTTACATTTTTACAATATTCAATGTGGCTGTCAAGGCTGCTGGAGTCACTAAAATAATTTAGACAACGATCGCATATTAATTTTTTACTTTTATGCTTGCTAAGTTGATTTGAAACAAGACGTGATAAATTTTTAATTAGACAAAATCATATTTTATTTCCTAATCATTTACTGTTAATTTTACATTTTCGAAATCATTGAATTTAGGAAAATATTTATTTTGAATCATTAAGAGATTGACATGTTTGTCTAATTTACATTTAGTGATTCGAGCTGGAACTGTTTGATAATACTCATTATCTTTTGTTTTTATCAATTCTAAGACATATACATTAATAGAAATATTATTAAGTTTCTCAAACTTAGTAATATGCTGTAAAGTCATTAGGAAATGTCAAACCAGTTAGATTTAATACAGTGGATGGCTCGGGGTAAGCTGATGTTCTATCAACATTAATGGCTGTAGGGTACAAATGAGCAATAACGCTGTATAAAAAACAAAGATCATCATCATACTTCTTAATATTGATTACAGCATGTTTCTTAGAAATTGTTTCTGGTAATCTTATGATGAGGCTCCATTTCCAATTTCAAATTTATTTATGTTTAGTTTAGAACTTTATACAAACTCCAACCTGATGCCTTTTCCTGAAATTCCTCTAATTTACGTAAAATTTCATTCCGAATGTGTTCATTCAAATCTGTACCCCTATCTATTATAGCGTTTTTCGTATTAAAATATTTATATTCCATAATTTCCTTCATTCCAGATTTCTTAGTGAATTCACCACAAAAGGTCGTATTTACTTTAAGAGTAGGCATTGTTTTCAAAGTATTATTTATGCGCGCCTTAAAAAGGAAAAATGCATTATCTAAAAATTTAAAAATATTGATATGAATGAGATTAATGATTACTCCTGTTCGAACACGTGAGCGAAACGCTGACTCTATATCATACAATTTAACACGATCACTTCTTTTTGACTTCTCACCAATTCCCCCACCCCTTTTGATGTTAGAATAATTTTTCAAATCATTTCTAAATCTTTTTATATGACTAATTTGAGATTGAAGCTTATTCAAAGTTCCTATATGTAAATCTGATCTCCGAATAGCTCTGTTACATAAAATTAATTGTTTTTTACTTAATTTCAACCAATAAGATATTTGTTCTGGAAAGCAACGTTTCTTCGAGAACATTATATTTGATGCTAATCCAAACTTCGCAATAGACTCTGAATTCATTTTGACTCGTATAACAATATAATAAACTATTATAAACGTGAAGAATATCAATTGAATATTAACAGTAAAAGTATAAATGAAGCATGCAAAATTTAAAATAAAAACTTACAACTACATATGTTCACTCCGCAGAAATTTGAAAAAGCACTCGGGGTTGTAGTTTGCCTCCAAGTTGCTGCAGCCCGATGAATTCGATGTGGAACTTTCCACTGCCAAATTTGTCTAGGTGTGGTTTATATACCTGAGTGACCCGTTTCGGCAGGAAGGTTACGTGGTCCTCTAATTCAAGTAAGATGGTTTCACCGTATCTTGGGTTGACCAGTTTGGCTGCCACAATTCGATAATTCTGGTTAACCTGCTAGTCTTGAATTTTTATTGCCGGCTTGTTGTCAATCTCTGTAGAGGAAACTGCATTAAGTTCTTTCAAAAAATCCATTTTCTATAACAAAAATTAAATACTATGAACTTGGTTGTGTCTAAACTCTAATAATTTTTGAAAAACAGGCACAACATATTGGAAGCAAATTACCAAAAATTTAGAAATAGAACATTGAAACTTTTAAGAAAAGCAGACAGAAACTACCTGATTCGAAAAACAAAACTACAAATTTATAAAGAATCTAAACACTCCTAATAATTTTTGAAAGACACACACAAAATATTAGAAGCAAATTACCAAAAATTTAGAAATAGAACATTAAATTGAAAAGCAGTCAGAAAATATTCAATTCGAAAAACATACTGTATTAATTTCATATATTTTGAAGGGCAGTCACAAAATACTAGAAACAAATTAACATAAATGAAATTAAGTAAATACTCACATAATATTTTTAGAACAACACACACTATAACTAGATACACTTAAGAAGCGATCTCTTTGAATGTTGAATTAACAATGAAATAAAAATTCCCAATTATTTTATTTATCAGCATCGAACTACGTCATTTGCGTATAACGAAATTTCTGTTAGTTCTAGAAAAACAACTAATTAATGCTTATCATATGGGAACTTCCTGCAAAAGTTTATTGCTGCAAACAACATGATAACTTTATCAAACCACAGCTTCCTGTAAATTTATTTAGCTCGGTTTCAATTAGCGTAAACAAGATATCACAGTTTCCTTTCACTGCGGTCATCATTTCCGTTGCGGTTTCGATATCTAACATACCAGATATAATGTGAATTTATCATCAGGAATTTTTAAATAATTACGGATTCATGATTTATATTATTTTTCGAGTTTATTAACATTACTTTTAAATAAATACAGATTCATGATTTGAGAATTTATTATCAGGAATTTTTAAATGCATTTATGATTTTATTGGTATGAGTTTTTAAATAAATACAGATTTTTATTCATCCCTCAAGACGTAAACAATTCCTGATTCCACCACGAGTAAACTAATCGTATCTGGGAGCCCTCCTATTGCTGGGCGCTGAGTTCTACCTCCACCACGGGCGAACTGAGCCTCTATGAAATCAGTACGACCGCCCATACCTGCACGTTTCATTTGGGGTGGTCCTATATCTATTTCAACTCCATTGGGTAATTGATGACTAAACAAGCAAGTATTTCCTAACGGACATTTGGGTTTGCTTTTTCGGAAAGACCTACATCGTATTTTCTTCATTTTTTCGTTTTTCTCAACTATATAACGATATTTTTCCGCTTTCTGGTAATAAACCTCAGATTGATAGACATAAGGAGACACAATACGGCATTCTGGACAGCCTCTGGGAATATTCAATTCAAAGTCTTTATTTTGATGCCCTTTTTACGCATGGGAATCAGAAACAATGGGTACAATTTGGCAATAGCCCAAAATTATTAGTTATCTCTTCCAAACATATTCCACACCTTTTATTCATTGTGAATTCGATAAGACTGCACCTATAGCCACAAAAATCTAATACAAATATTAGATAATATTATGTTTGCTGTCGTCACACACTCACAACAATAAGTTAAAATAATTTATTTCTTTTATTCAGTCTTGAGTTGAAGCTGTAACAATCCAGTCATGAATTTGGAAAGTTTACTTGATGACCAAGAAAGATTTAATATGAGTACAGTGCCAACGAGAACTATACAGCCGAAAGATTAACTGGAAAGCTAAATCCCAAAAATGGATATTACGTGGTACCAGACGTTTTAACAACTGTGATAACCTACAACGGGTGCACTTGCAAATATGCGGCAGTACCAGAAATTTTAACAATTAATATTACTGATACCGAGACCACTCTCAAAATTGGTGAAACAATTCTACATTTAACGGTGGAGAGTTTACACGGTGCTTAAAAAATACTTGGAATTTGCATATGGTTTCCATAACGATCCTTCACATGGAAAGGGTGAACCTGACACTGTATGGGATGATTCCCAGCTTTGTTCTGATGGTATTTCTTTGGATTTGACTATGTGGTTGGATGATGGCGGCCTTACTATATATTGTACAAAAAATATAACTTTAAATATTAAGGATGTTCTGAAAATTCATAATATACTATATGCTAATAAACTTATTTAAATAATTGTCTAGTTTTAATATATCCATTATTTTCACCTTAATTAAAATTCAGACGCTTGAAACAAATTTTTCCAAGTCTCAAAATTATTACGCTCGGCCTTGAATCATCCGACAAAATCAGAGACTCGAAGGATTTGCCGTTCTTTGATTGACTGTATTTCTGATAAGAGTCAAAAAGCCATTAAACCATGCGTTAGCATGTCATCTTCCCACTCGTACATAGTCATTACAATTTTCGTTGGTGTTAAAGCGGCTACAGGTCCAAGTCTCAAAATTATTACGCTCGGCCTTGAATCATCCGACAAAATCAGAGACTCGAAGGAATTGCCGTTCTTGCGCAGGCTGGCGCTCGCTTACGAAAACTATAGACTCGAAGGAGTGGACGTTCTCGCGCATGCAGGCGTTCAATGCCTTGAATCATCCGACAAAATCAGAGATTCAAAGAAGTTGCCGTTCTTGTGCAGGTAGGCGCTCGCTTACGAAAACTATAGACTCCAAGGAGTGGACGTTCTCGCGCATGCAGGCTTAAGCAAAAGATTTTAAATTTTTTTACAGACAACAAAACACCAAGATTTTACATTTTTTTACAGACAACAAAATACCATATCCCCCCATCCAGCCCCCAAATATCCAACCGAACAACGCCCAAAAACACGCGTCCGCGCAACGGGCATGTACTATACCTTTTCAAGTAAACATTTCTCGATTAACCGCATTAGCGCAGCTCGGTGGACACCTGACTTTGTAATCAGGCAAGCCGCGTTCGATACCCGGTCAAGTATTTAGCTTTTTTCTCTCTAACCACCACCAATACAATTGCTTTCATTTATTAACAACAGATGGCGCGCACCTCTGTGACACACCCAAATGTCTTTCGCGCACCCCTACGAACACCACCAATGTCTTCTTCTTCTTATTCAAACAACAACTACCAACAGCTCGGCAGCAGCTCCCGGCGAGAACTCGATGACTGGTTACCTTTATGCCCACTTCCGCTCCAGAAACCGCTTTGCTTATCTACTGTTATAATTACTCTGATTGTTATAATTCCAAAATTTGCTCTAAAATTAAATTGATTTCTGTTTCCATTCCACCTTGTCCTTTTTCATGGCTTCTACTTCTTGTTGGTCTTTGATTGGTCCATGGACTACTATTATTTTTTACTTTTTGTACTCAATTTAAATAATTTATGAACTGGTCTACTTTCTTTATGTTTTGTACCACTATGGTTTCCGCAATTCCTCCTCCATAGTGTCTTGCAATATTTAAAACAATCTCCTCTTCTCCTCAATGGAGGATTCATGTGTTTCGCCGATATCACTAATCTCAACGCATAATCACTCATACTTCCCCGTTTCTCATCAAATTTTCCAAAATATTTTTTTTTTGAAAATTAGATTGTTCAATTTCACCCCAATTATAATTTAAAAATCTCTCTTCTATATCCTCAAACGCTGTTACTTCTCCTTCTATCGACGCAAACCATAACGCTGCATTTTCAACCATCCCTTGTCTCATTCTAATTTTAATCTTTTCAATATTTCATATTCCCTGTAGTTATGTTTTCATGGTTTTTATGAAAATGCATGTATGCATTTTTCCAAACCTACCATTGAATGTGATATTGTTATCCATTACCATAGATCTTTCCAGCATCACAGATATTCTTGCTTGTTACATTCGATTTAATTCTTCCTGCCACTTTCACATTTTGTGACATTTTCTCTTCTAAATTTTGAAACTGTTTTGCATTGTCCTGGACCTTTTCTTGAAATCGATTTAATTTTCGATTAATATTTTCTACCTGGTTCTAACGTTCTCTTCTTACAATTTCTAATTCATTACTGGCCTTTTCTTATCCCTGATGCATCTCTTTCCGAATTTCTTACAAACCTTTTTTAAACTTCTTTCTAAATTTTGTACCTTGCGTTCTAATTTTGTATTTAATTCTTGTTTTGTTTCCTCTATTTTTGACATTAAATTACTGGTTGATTCTCCTAACTCTTCTCTTAAATTTCGTAAATTCCCAGCGGATTCATCTATCTCTTCCCTTATATTTCGTATATTTCCAGCGGATGGCTCCAATTCTTCCCTCATATTCTTCATATTATTGTTAGATTCCATAATGGCTGTCAAAATCATGCTGAGTTCCACTGCTGTTTATGGTGTTCTCCTCTTTGCTGAGTGTACTTGCGCCACCGTCTCCATAACTCTTCCAGCTTCTTCTTCTGCATCCTCCACTTCCTGGTGATCAAGTACTTCCTCGTCTTCATGGTCCATCTCCACCATAATTTCCTTAGGCTGTTCTTCTTGATCTTCATTATTCATATTTTTCTTGTTTGTTTTTCTCGTTATCTCCATGTGATTATGTGTTCTAATTAAACTTTTCGATCTCCACCCGATGATTTTATATCCCAATATAGGACCTTTAGCCTTATGTCACTTTTTTGTTTGGTGAAAATATCAAATAAAGTTCACCGACTTTTTGGCTAGGTTTTTTCCTTTTTTATTGTTCAGTAAAATGCACTTTTATTCAACTTATATATAAATTAACTCTTATTCTTGAGTAAAATGCCAAACGATAAAAACCACCTACCCTTATTTAACTACCAAACACTATGTAATCGACATTATATACATTCTTTGGTAAAATATGAGTTTAAGTCAAGTTCTTCATTACCTTTGGTACAATTTTTAAGACTTTGTTAATTGCGGTGGAAGATAAACTCAATTATAGCCTGTAAATATATGCTAACGCTTTTTGAACAGTTTTTTGAGCACTAAAGTTGTTATTAAGAATTTGATTCTCTCACAGGAAATAATTTTTAGTGAAGTATTATTAACGGTTCAAACTATATTTGAATTATTAATAGGTTTATTTTAATATTGAAAATTATCATCTCACAGCGAACGCGGCACTAGAAAGCCATCACAATTTATATTCTCGCACTGCTAATTTATATTCGAAATATTATAGCAATTATACCCAGGAAAGAACAAGAATGAGATAGTTTAACTTTTATAATTTATTACATAAATGCATCACTTCACTTTTTAATAGAAAATTGTTTTATCATTTAGTAAAGTAGTCCTAATACGTTATTGATTCACGCCCATATAATAAACATCTACTATTCTACTTTTAATTGTAAAGTCACTATTATCTACCAAATTCATGTCTCTTAAATTGGATTTCAGAAATCTCATAAACTATTCTATAAAGTTCTTGGGCTCAAATCCTCAAATGTGTAAATCTACTCTTTCGTATATAAGAATTTCGAAATGACTGCACTCCAATACTGGGATAAGATCAAAGAAATTCACATCCTTTGTTAAGATAGCTTTGAGTTCAATTGTTGCTGCATGAGGTCAGGTTGCCTTTGTGTAGAATGTGGCTTTCAACACTAAATTTAAACAAGACAATCTAAACGGCCAGAATCATTATGCCAGCACTCCAAAGCGGCACTACATGATAGATAAATAGAGCATTTTCTGAATTTATTATAGTTATAATTGGAGTATGGTTTAATGATGACGAATAGCAAAAGCATGAACCGTCATTCAACAATTTCAGTATAAGAAAAAAAAATCTAAAAAATATAAAAGTACAAACTCTAGAGTTTTTTGTTGTCCTATTTTGCTGATATCAAAATTGTATATAACACGTATGTGATAGATCTTAAAGTTTGATAATCTTGTAAACTGAGTAGTTTTATTTAATTACAATTATTAATCTGAATTAAAAACTATTATTTCAGTGTCCGACTATAGCCTGGCAGTTTTCCTGACAAAGATTTTTCATTGTAGAACTATTTTGGTGGATTCGCTTATCGTGTTCGTTGATTAGAGCATTGCGATTTTCGGGAAAAAAGTTTAAGATTGAATTTTAGTGTTATGTTTTAGGTACCTCTTAAGGTTGTGATATGCAACTTGCTCACTTGCTTTAAAAACTATCTTTGGGATAGTAAATAACCGATACAAATCCCATAATCGAACAGTTACCATTTACAATGCCGTCATTGGTCAGGTTGAAATGGTGTAACTTGTGAATTGCCGTTCTCTCTCTTACATTGGTATTTATCTAATAATTTATTGCATTTTTAAATTATCTTCCATATTTTTACAAATCGTCGATTTACTTACATCGTTTCTAAAATGTGTTCAACAAATAATCAGTAGCTATCTTTTCTTAAATAAATAAATACGTATTTAACATTTCTATTATTATCGCTTCCGCTATTTTTTTTGCTTGCTATGAAATGCATGTATAAATAATTTATAATAAATAGTTGAACCTGGTTGACCGAAGCGATACCTGTCGTACGAAAATTTTAGGAGAATGTTCATTTCTTGCTTGAATCGTTGCCGGCCTTAGAGGCTTAAGTGGTTCTGTTCGAATTTTGGGAAAATCATGGTTCTATGTTATTTGCCTCAGCTAGAATTTGTTAATTTTTATCCTTTCCTTATTTACCGTAACTTTGAATGCTATTAACAAATCCAGTTAGTCATTATAAGGCAAGGGACCGTATACTAGAAATGGAATAGTGGGAAACGAGATTGCAGATAACGAGATAGGTGGAACAGGATGACTGAAATGGTATGTTTGTAGTTGGTTGGCAGAACGCTGGAACTGGTAGGAAACTGGAACAGGACAGCGGAAAGGAGCGCGCTGGATGGTTGGACCAGAGACGAAACAAATGGAAACATTATAAATAATTGGAGCCGCTACAAACGGTTGAAATGACTTGTACAGGAACGTTGCAAATGACTAAAAGCGATACAAATACTAGAAATGGCTGCCAGAAATGGTTGGAGACCTTACAAACGGTTGAAGTGACTAGTACAGAACTGATACAAAAGGTAGAAATGCAACAAATAACTGGAAACGGTTGCTAGTAATGGTTGGAGCCGCTACAAATGGTTGAAATGACTGGTACAGGGACGTTACAAATGGAAGAAAGGTTATAACAAGAACAAGAATGATAGAAATAGGATGGTTGAAAGAAATCTGTTGCAAATAGTAATTGTAACAAATGGAACAGGGACATTACAAATGATTGGAGACGTGATGATGGTTATAAAGATCCGTAATATAACTTTTCTAAGACAGAAGGCGGGACAAACAAATCTGGGACTCGAAACTTTAGCATCAAAACTAATTTCAGTACTTAGACATAAACTTTTTTCTAAAAGAAAACAATCAAGAAAATCTAGTTGTTTGTTGCTTGAAAAAACCATAAATGTTGCGCCCAACGAATTGTTTCATTGATGCGAGGGTAAAACTGACAAAGTTCTTTATAACACCCTGTGTAACCTTATTGAAAAATTTCACAGCTGAATCTAAATTAGGTCAGGCCGCCAAACAAATGTTTACCAAAGAATACGTCTCTAGCAGAAAGTGTACAAAAAAGTTGAAACTGTTACTTACCAAAAAGACATTGTCTATAGGTACAGAGAAAACAATAATATACAAATACAAAGCAACGGTTGATAGCAGACATGAGACATTCAAATACTGGCTCATCTCATCGTTTATCATAGCAGAATATTCAAAATTTTATTTAAGTAACAATCATTCAATACCATGGTAAAGAAAATTATTTAAAAAGAAATATTGTAAGGGGGATTTAACATATTGCTATAGTACAGATTTTAGGAATCTCCTACCAGGGTAAGACGCAGTAACGAACCACCACACATATTCAAAACTGAGAATTTGTCAATGGAGAACGCTACTAGACACATTCACAACTAAAGCAAAAAATACCGGTAGCAGAAGCCTTCGAAAGTTTGTAAGAGTAGTTATTAACGTATTAAACAATCAATTATGAATGCAAAACTTAGTGGTTGAAATTCTTATGAAATAGAAATTAATCATTCAAATATTATAAAAATATACGATGTTTATGCTTTATTTGATAGGTATATGTTTTATGGTTCACCTTCACCTTGAGTGAAGATGTTCAATATGGAGTTTGTGTAGGTTATAAGAAAAATATATAATTCAGATGTATGGGTCAGCAAACAGAGAAATGTATAAGGGTAGGGTATAGGGTAAAAATTACGCTGGGTATATGAAGTGTCTCATAATTGTTAGAAGAATATAATATACATGAAACCCATAGAAATATATTTGGATAGTTGATAAGCAGAATAGATATGTATCAGCATCCAAACACTGAAATGAAAATATAGTCGCAACCAAATCAAAACAACAAAGGTAAGAAAGCTGAGAGAAAATATCATCAGTTGTAAACAAATGCTGGGGTAGCCAAAGCAAACGAAACAATAGAAAATCAAGGATGAGGAAAATGACATCACAGGGATTCGGACACACTGTCAAAGGGGTTGATAACATGCCAATGATAGAATGCGACTGTTGGATGGATTGAAAAATAAAATAGATATGGCGGAGAACACCAAACAACACTGCATATGATAGCGAGACAAAACGTCACTGATTTGATCAAAAAGATTCTGAATTTCAGCAATTGGTGAAAAAACCCACAGAAAATGGCTCATTATAATAATAAAATTCTCATTAATGTAAAATATTGGGGGAGGTAAATCTGTCAAAACACAAGCATCTATTAGAAATGCAATTTATTCATATCTTCGAGTATCAATTACTTTTTGTTTGATAAGCTATGAAACAACATTATTCTTTCAATAGCAGTTGGTTTCAAATATAAATTACTGTTGGTAGAAAGAGTTGAAAATCTTAACTATGAAATAAAAGTCATATGGGTTAAATATTTTTTGTTTTAAATGATGTAGATATAGAGTTGAACACGGAGGGAGTCTTTCACATTCAAGTGTCGTTTCACTTTGATGGAGAAAAGCTTCATTCAGCAGGCTAGAAAATCTTTGTCAGGAATGAGTAGAATTCGTTGTACTGCAGACAAACGCCAACTCACCATGGTTAACATGCCTTACTCCAAGATCAATGTGAATGTCAAGAATTTAATTGAAAAAATGTACTAGTACTAGATAATTCGAGGGGGCGACACATTCATGCAAATACATGAGTGTATACATAATGAATAATATTTTTAAAAAAATGTAACAAAGATATTAATCTAAACCCATACAAAATTTTAAACCAGCAGCTCAGAGGACTATAATCGAGATCTTAGACACACAATTAAAACAATCCGTAGATGAACCCATAAGACAAAAGAAAACAAAGCTTCAGCAGACCAGCTGCTAACCGTCAGTAGGTGACGGTTAGGAGTTAGGTTCAGTAGGTGAAATTCATATGTTTGTTTTTATATCACAAGATACGAAGCATATACCACTGGTAAACTACCCAATGAGAGTGCAGCTTATTACGTCATCAGATCTCTTCCTATAAATTTATTAGTGTGAAAAATTAGACACATAATATTCGTTATACTAAGTTATATTTCTCGTTATTTGATGGAAAGGTACAGCTTTTTATGTCACTGCGTACAGTGCCTCTACCCTTTTTTCTATGACGTCACCAGCTACACATGTTCGTCATTGTTGACTGAGCTATCGCTCACCACTTTCCAGCACATACACATCATGTAGCAGGAGTAATTTCTCGTCAAAGAACTTCTAGTTGAATCAGTTCATTAAGGCACTCAGCTTTACTTTAACAATGGGTTACACCAATGAAAAAAATAACGTATACCGAAGTGTGTCTCAAATATGGGCTAAATGAGATAAAAATAATAAACGAAATGCCTTGTTTTGGAACCTAACTTCAAGCAACCAAGTTCTCATTAATGTCAAGAGTGGTGTGGCTATAGAAGCGAATAGAGAACTACGAAAGAACACTTTCTGGATTTGCTGAAAAAGCAACAACCTTCTATGCAGTACAATGAGACTCAGGATGTAAAGAATGCTAAAAAAATATATTTCCACGAGCGCCATCGACTTGAAATGTTGCTTACACAGATGTGGAGCAACAAGGCCCCAGAAATTCGTTTCCACTACACTTTAATTAAACGCATCTCTATGAAATATATCAAGTATTAAGAAATATGTCTCAAGCAGCTTTTTGCCCACACCGACCTACTTTCTAAACCAAACAGATAATTGATGGTTGAGATAAACGTACTTAAAAGTCTAATGCTACAAGTAAAGAATACCGCTGAGGCTGAGATGATTCAAATGGAAGAAGAAAGATTACAACCCGAAGAAGAGAGAAACAAAGCTGTTTGAAATCGTAAGCGAGCTGATAAGGAACGAGTTAAGGATGAAAAAGAGTGTATTGAAGCTGAGGAAGCATGGGTCACTGCTAAAATGCTTCGAGTTCAACTAAAGAGGAATCTGTCAAGACATCGAGTAGCCCCCAAGTTCATGAACCACAAAAACAGAGATGTATGGCTCTGCTGGTCCTTAGTAAGAGTAAATGGTACTTCATACATAGGTAGCGGAAGTCTTTCCATGCAGCCACAAGGGCAGTGCTGAAGATAAATCTGAATATATATGAATGAATGTAAGGAGGGATTCTGACAGGTTGCATTCTGGCAGGCAGGATTCTTAAGTGGGGGCTTGCTAGCTTTCAGCATGCTGAAAATCGGTTCAATTGCTATGGTACAGAACTTAGGAATCTATTCCCTTACGATAATATTGAAAAGCTTTATTGTAGACAATTTCTCAAAAAATGTGTCAATTAAATGAGTTATTAGAGGAAACCAGTCACCGGGGAAGAAGCAGTAACGGACCACCACACGCAGATAAAACGGTGTTAGGAGGAAGTATAACAGAGAAACGTAACCCACAAGTTATAAGCATATTGTATGAAATTGTAAGTTTACAGCAAACATATACATACTGAATCAAATGATTTCCAGTAGGATATTGCCTTACATTTGTCAACGTACATAATAGCTACCACCCAATGATATACCATTGAAGTAAATTATCGTAAGACACAATTCAGTCGCATATATTTTCTTAGATCTAGGGAAATATGGCAATGATGCATAAATTACTCCATCACTTTAACAAGGAATTTATGAATAAAATGATGCATTTTCCGAGATCTAGGGAAATATTGCAATCTGACAACGCTGGCCCTTCTAACAGGGCATCGTTCCACTTTTCTGTGACGTCATTAGCTTCGTTCTCATTAGTTGGTTTAAACTGGAATCATCAGACAACCTGCCAACCATCAGTATGTGTAATTAGTATGTTCATAAAGAATACATATTTATTAAATAAAGTTTCCCCCAGCAGGATTCCTTTACCTATCTGTCAACAGCACCGTTATAAAAGTATTAGCTATCATAAACATACGAAGCATATACCACTAAATGTCAAAGTCACGATTTCCGTGATCTAGGGAATTCAGCAATCTGCCCATTATGAATGCTCAAACAGGAGCTTTCACCACTTCTCTGCGACGACATAAACTGTACCTTTTCATTAAAATAACAAAAAATATAATATGTATAAGGAATAAGATATGTCTCACTCTTTGTCACTGAACAAAGAAGAGATCAGATGATCAAAATGATTCCACTCTCATTGGTTTGTTCTAACTGACCACAAGATTTCAACATATCAATCATTTGGGTTGGAATGCGCACTAGATCTCTCATCAAAATTCTATACATGCTTACGTACATATGATTTCATTTCAAAAGATTTTGGTATTCGAACTATATCTCAAAATGTTTAAAGACAATGAAAATTATATGAGGCAATCGCATTTAGCACTGGTACTGACATTACAAAAGCTTTCGATCCAGCTTCAAATGAGTAAACTATTGAATTCTTTCTATAACGTTTTCAAGGCCCGTAATGATAGTTATTGCAATACTTGTCTTGCTGAATGTTAAACAGTGCAAGTGAAATTTGTTAATTCTATACACAATGCCTAAGACCTATCTATCAACCATGTCTCCTCTATAGTGCCTATTATCGTAAGGGTAGATGTAAGTCATTGTGAGGGATCATCCAGGCGCCAGTCATAGGAAAGTGTTTACTTGATATTCCTACCAGCATTTTTTGCTTTGGTTGTGACTGTGTCTAGTAGCGTTCTCCAGAGACAAATTGTCAGTTTCGACTGTGTGTGGTGGTTCGTAACTGCCTCTTACCCTGGTAAGAGATTCCTAAGTTCTGTATTACAGCAATATGTTTTAATCCTCCTTACAATATTTTTTTAAATAATTTTCTTTTCCATGGTATTGAATGATTGTTAGTTAAATAAAATTTTGAATATTCTGCTATGATAAACGATGAGATGAGCCAGTCTTTGAATGTTTCAAGTCTGCTATCAACCGTTGCCTTGTATTTGTATATGATTGTTTTCTCTGTACCTATAGACAATGTCTTTTTGGTAAATAACAGTTTCAAAATTTTTGTACACTTTCTGGAGACATATAAGTTCTACGACAAAAGTATTCTTTGGTAAAAATTTGTTTGACTGCCTGACCTAATTTAGATTCAGATGTGAAATTTTTCAATAAGGTTACACAGGGTGTTATTATAAAGCACTTTGTCAGTTTTATCCTTGCATAAATTAAAAATTCTTTGGGCGCAACATTTATGGTTTTTTCAAGCAACAAACGACTGGATTTTCTTGGTGTTTTCTTTTAGAAAAAAGTTTCTAAGTTCTGAAACTAGTTTTGATGCTAAAGTTTTGAGTCCCAGACGTTGTCTTAGAAAAGATTTTTTTGTCCCGGCTTCTGTCTTAGAAAAGTTATATTATGGATTCTTATAGCCATCATCACGTCTCCAAACATTTGTAATGTCCCTGTTCCATTTGTTACATTCTTATTTGCAACGGATTTGTTCTAGCAGTCTTGATCTTGTTATAACATTTCTACCATTTGTAACGTCCCTGTATAAGTCATTTCACCCATTTGTAGCGGCTCCAACCATTTCTAGCAGCCATTTCTAGTATTTGTATCGTTTTTAGTCATTTGCAACGTTCCTGTACCAATTATTTCAACCGATTGTAGCTGCTCCAACCATGTCTAGCAAACCGTTTCCAGCCATTTGTTACATTTCTGCAATTTGTATCAGTTCTGTATCAGTCATTTCAACCGTCTGTAGTGTCTGTAACCATTTCTAGCAGCCATTTCTAGTATTTGTACCGTTTTTAGTCATTTGCAACGTTCCTGTACAAATCATTTCAACCGTTTGTAGCCGCGCCATTCATTTCTAATATTCCCATTTGTTTCGCCTATGGTCCAACCATCCAGCGCGCTCCTTTCCGCTGTCCTGTTCCAGTTTCCTTTTCGTTCCAGCTATTTCCTTTCCAGCGTTCTGCCAACAAACTTCAAACGTATACCTACTGTTTCAGTCATCCTGTTCCACCTATCTCGTTACCTGCAATCTCGTTTCCCACTATCCCATTTCTAGTATACTGTCCCTTGCATTCCTTCTATATGATGTCAACTGTATTTTTCGATACTTGAATCTGTTAAACCACTCCTCTGATAACCTTCATCTAAATACCGTTTTCGTACATACTTTTAAGCTTCCCGCTTAAATTTCTGTTCACTTATGGGACGATAACTTATTTGTACACGTTTTCATACACAATTTAACCTTTTGCAAGTCTATCAGTCACATAACATCACTGCGCATGTCTAACACTCCCCCATCATCACTGCGTATGTCTAACAGTTCCACCTCATTACTGCGCATGTCTAACACTCGCACAACATCAAGGCGCATATCTAACACTCCCACATCATCACTGCGTATTTCTAACGGTCCCACAACATCACTACGCATGTCTAACAGTCTCACAACATCACTGCGCATGTCTGACAGTCACACAACATTACTGCGCATGTCTATCAGTTAAATAACATCACTGCGTAAGTCGATCACTTTGCCAACATCACTGCACATGTCTGTTCGAATTTCAACATATTAAAAACCCTCAACATCCAGGTACATATACAACCAAAGAAACTCTTATATTAATAGCCATAGAGCTCAGATGCTCGGAACGATGACTCCCATGCGAGGGTTCCGGGATCGAAATCCTGTCCCAGCTTTTTTTCTATCTAACTACCACAAGCGACAGCAGATGGCG
Organism: Octodonta nipae; assembly: GCA_034190945.1. Taxonomy (NCBI): domain Eukaryota; kingdom Metazoa; phylum Arthropoda; class Insecta; order Coleoptera; family Chrysomelidae; genus Octodonta; species Octodonta nipae. The sequence goes on along the minus strand of CM067216.1, from coordinate 100,966,039 downwards.
CGCGCCCGGCAACCCGCAACACACCAACGCTGCAAGATGTCACCTCTGTCTATAACCTGTCAAGCAAACCCCGTGGACCTCTAACATAACCTAAATCGCGGCCCCCCGACCACCGTCACTCTTCTAATAACATAAATAGCAGCCCCCTTCGTTGACAGCCGTCACTAACATTACCTAAATCGCCCCCCTTCAGCCCTCACAGCCCTAGTCGGAGCCCCCGCAGTTCTCTACTGTCCGAGAACGCGTCCGCCACGTTCGCAGAACAAATGACACCCTCGATTAAACTTCACCTCTAGACCAGGCGAATTGCCATTAAAAAAAATTGTTATCTAAAGTTTGGTAGGTGAAAGTTGGAGAAGGAGTTATTACAAACAAGGGAAAAATAAATGCAACAGCTGAAAATTGGGAGGGATGAGTTGGGGGGTCGAAATGGGGTGGGAAAAGGTGTTATTGCGATTTCCGGCCAAAGGTGAGGTCCTAGTAAAAATATTTAAATATAAAAGTTGTAGATCTTTCACTTTTGTATTGGTAACTTTTTCACATAACCTCAAAATGAGCACAAGAAACACAAGAAACTGCATTTTTCGATTTAAATTTTTAATTTCGGCGCAAATTGTTCGATTTTAATGAAACTTTCGTAGAAGATAGCTTTTATACTAACAAACTATGGAAAAAAATGTATCAAATTAAAATATTTAAAAATTTTCGAGTTATGACGTTTTTTCAGTAAACAACACTTTCCTTCAAACGAAAATTCTGCTTTGAGAAATTCTCGAAATAAGATCCGTGGTTGCTAATTTTTTTCGTTTTAACATCAACTTTCAATTTATATTGAAAAAAAATAGGAGAACATGCTCAAAAATTCTAAAAATGAATAAAGTACGTTTTTTTATTGCTTATTTGTACTTAATTGTTATTAATTTGTTTAAATTAAAAAAAAATCAAAAAACAAATTGCACCCTTGAATTGTACGGAAAAAATACAAAAGAAACTGTGCATAACTTATTTCAGTAAAAGTTTTATTATCACTCATAAATGTTATTAATGTGCAATATATGTTACATGGCTTCAGGTAAAATAAGAAAAACCAGAATTCTTTTGTTAAAATATATATATATATATATATATATATATATATATATATATATATTTGTAAAAATTATACAAGATTTTATTGATGTATGTTAAATTATATACAAAATTACATTTATTACATTAATCTACCTCTTGTTGACACAGTTCCAGGACAAAATACGCTGAAATCGTTTGATGTATTATCATCAGTTTCTTCCTGATATTCTTGAAAAGATTAATCACAAAAACTTTATTTGGATAATTCTCTGTCTGAATCAATGGGAGTATCTTCATTATTTTCAGGCTTATCTTCTTCATAATCATTTATATCTTGCTCAATAATTACGATCTGTACACGTAAATGGTGACAATTGATACATAAATGTGTGCATCCCAGGCCATGCTTACGACACCTACCCCTATTGCGTTCGCAACTGGTTTTGCACTTGCAAGAAATAATTTTTAATAATCATTCCGGAATAAACGGAGCTTCCGTCGTATAAGGCATTAGCTTTGTCGTATCATTAATGGTGACTTGTTTCCAACCCCATTCGGTTGCATTTTTCTTATTACCGAGCCAGGTCTGTATTTGAGAATATGCTCTGTAAGTGTGTTGCGTTGCCGCTCCAACTGTTGGTACTAAATTTTCTAACTTAAAAGTGTTCTTGGCGGTCAAAGTTTGATATTTATTAAATCTAAAGTCATCAAGAGACATTTCCTGGTTTTTGCTTAAATCAATTTGCAGCCGATTTCAGCAAATACTTCATGGTCAATACTCTCTATATAAAAATGGGCAAAGACAAAACGGTTAGGTACCATTTTCTCCTCTGTCTGTCAACCGATTTTCTTTATTTTTGATTTGTTTAGTAGCAATTGACGACCTTCAGTGCAGAATGCTAAAATTTGTTTATAATATTCGTTGAACATTAAATAAAATATAATAAAAAAACATTATTTACGTCCATATGTCAATGCCAAACAGATAAAAGTAACAGTGTCGACAAATTTTGACCAGTTCCTAAAGGTATTCTACATCATCATGCTATTGAAATAGAACCCAGGAAAATTTACATTACATAATAATGTCCATTCATTGGGCTATCGCAAGTTTGCAACTTTCATTACTTTGTAAATATGGTTTGTCAACTAAAATAAGGATTATGTATTTCTGATAATATTTTATTAATTTTAATGTTGTACTTTCAATTTAAAGATTATTTTAATTTTTACCGTACAAATTTTATATAATTTGAAGATTACAAAAAATGTGAATTAATGCACTGGTGTAATATTAAAGACAAAAACTTAGATCTGGCAGCCCTGCTCATGGCTATCTTTGATGTGGCGCCTTGATTTGAATATTCTTTAGTGTAAGATTATTATAGCACGATGGTAAAGAAAGTTGTAAATACGATGTGTAAAGTTCAAATGTCAGCTTCATTCAGTGGGAAAAGCCTTTAACAAATGTGAGTTTTACTTATTTATCATTACACATCTTACACGTGCATGACATTTACGCCTAACAGCTCCCCTTTACCAAGAAAAGTTGATGCTATAACATCAGCTTTTGGAATTTACTGGACGCTAGCTAGATAAGCAAAAAAATATACAATTATGGAAATAAAATAAAAGTAAAATGAACATAATGATTAAGATTAAATAGGTTTCATAAAAAATACATAAAAATATATTAAACACAGAAAGTGAAATTAGTCCATAGAAACGAATCAATAAAAGTTCTCACTTCTATGGGTCTGGATGTTCTGGTTCCATCCGATGTGGGGCCCCAGTTTTGGTATGAGCCTGGAGAACGATTTTGCCAAGGTTCTCAGACTCTCTGGATTAGAGTTGTCGTTTTTCGGAGGTCTCTTAACGTGCCTTATGATTTTCAATGAGCTGTATACCATAACAATTGTTACAATGATAATTATTGTAGCATACGTGAATCAGGAAATGTTTTTATTAACAAAGGGTTGATTGATGAGATCGTCAAGATCCCTTGAATACTGGTCCAGCTTGTGGTTGGCTATGGATAGTTATTCCATGTTTAAATCGTCCAGTTTAAGCGGTTTAAGATTCGGGATTGTAAGTTTCTCAGGATGAGAATTGCAGCATTTGAGTGGAATTAAAACTGGATGAGAATTGTCTGAAATGTTCATGAATTTTTTCGGTTTGGATTGGATTTTTGTAATCCCAACAAAAGCACTACATTCCGTTTGTAACCGAATGGTAGAATTGTTCGTTAGCACTAACGTTTTGGCGTCAATTCCTGGACAATTAACCGTCACATGTAAGTGTTCCGATATGATCACAATCCACGCATTTGTTTCAAGTTTTTGAACATTGTACCCTTCAGTGGAAACGATGGCACTTTTACAAGTTTCGGGGACACTACGAATGTTTTTCAGGAGCTGCGCCTCACACGGTGCATTTGAGCCTATGGGATACGCGTATAAATCGGAGCACAGTTTTCGGAGTGGAGTCAACTGTTTGCACGCACACAAGTCCTTGATCGGTATGTACATAAGAGAATCATCATTTCGCGCAATATATTTTTGTGTGAATGAAAGAATATGATGAAAACCAATTCTATCATCTAAAATTGGGATAGGATATAACTGGTAGGCGGTGTAGAGTTGTTGCTCTAGAAGAGGAATTTTCAAAATAAAGACTAAATCTGAATTAGTTTGAAACGCTTCTACTTCGATTATGCCAGGTAACGGTAGATTGTTTTTGACAAGATTTTGCGAAATTTCCTGTAGTGACTTTATCAAATGATCAGGTGTGATTATTGAGGAATAAATTACTTTTAAGCGAGCAAATGTTATGGAATTTAAAATAGTATTGAGGTTATCCTCAAGAAATAAATAACTTGCCATTAATTTTTTGCATATTCCCAAAAATGACTGTTTTGCTTGGATAAGGGCTATTTTGTCGTTTAGAGTATGTATTGCCAAATTGATTGCGTCGATGTTTTCGTTAAAGTTTGCTTCGTCAATTTGGAGTTTCTGAATGGTTTCATTGAAAGTTTTGATAATAGAAGTAGTTACGCTTATTTGATTTTTTAGAAGATTCTCTACTTGTAATTGTCTCTGGTTAAGTTTATTGATACTATCTGTGAAGAATGCGCCATCGGTTGCGTCAAGGTTTTCAGTGATGGCTTTAAAGATAGTTCCTACACCGTTAATTAGTCCTCGTTTGGATCTTTTAGTGTCCATGAATATTTCTGAAAATTTAGTTTTAATTGAATCTGAAATTTGGGATAGGAGACTGATGTGCATCAATGCATTGTACATCAATTCGGAATGCACTTGTGTCATGAAATTTGAAACCTGGGATGGGATCGACAGTGTTTTCTAATGTTTTGAGGATTCTGTTGTTGTTTTCAAAGATTTCTTTAAGTATCGTCAAGTTACGATGAACTAGTAATGTCCATTTATAGTTGGAGATGACTATTCTAGTTTCGTAGTGATAGTAAATACCAAGAGTGTTGTTTATTGGTTTAATGTTGAACTGTGAGACTGCTGATCCGAACAGCAGTAGTAACATGAAAAGAAAGTTAGTTTTCAGAATAGAGTTTCATTCTGTCGAAGTTAACTTTCGTTCGTTGGTTTGTTTTGAGATTTAAGAGTGTGACTGAATTATTGTGAATGTCTAAAATTTGGAATGGACCGTTGAATTTATTATGAAGTCTTTAATTTGGGATTCCTTGACGTAAACTTTGTCACCAATTTTAAATTTGGGAAGTTTCTCTCAAACGTGTTTATCAAAACGTTCTTTAGCCTTTTGCTTTTGTAAGTCAGTTTTTTCGCGGGCTACTTTGTAGTAATAGGAAATCCGATTGTTCAAATCTCGTATATATTTACTAATGAGTTTCTTATGGTTGTAAGTGGTTTCAGGTGGCCTGCTGAATGTCCAAACGATAGTTCGTAAGGCGAAAAGCCATGGGTTTTGTTTGTCGAGTTATTGTAAGCAATAACCGCATACGGGAGTACAAGTACATTTAGGGGATGTTCATCTGGATTTTCGGCTTTATGGATTCGAATCATTTCTAATAAAGTAGAATGAAATCGTTCTACATAGCCATTTGTTTGAGGATGTCCTACGCTTGAATAAGTTAGTTTGATTTCGTACAGTTTACACAAGTCTTTGAATATGGCGTTGTCAAATTCCCTACCATAGTCACAATGGATAGGCAATGGCGATCCAAAATGTTGGAAGTACAACATCATAGGACTGACAACTGATTTGGCTGATTTGTCTGCCAAAGCATTAGCTTGCGAGTATTTTGTCAGTTCGTCTCTTACAGATAAGATATAGTTCCTGTTAGGTATTTCTAGTATGTCGATATTAATTCGCTCAAATGGTGTTTTAGGCGTTTCCGTAATGACGAGGGGATTCTCTAGGTTTTTGCCACACGCTTTAATCTTTTGACAAATTTCGCAGATCTTAACGAAATTTTCAATGTCTTTTGTGAAACTTGGCCAGGTGTAAATTTCCTTAATACGGCAAACGGTTTCGTTAATGACGCGGTGCAAGTTATTTTTCCCGTTATGATATCGTTCAAGGATTAGCGGTATTTCAGCGAAAATGAAAGAGAGCATCTCTAATATTGGGAGATCGAGATTGTTTTCGACACAGTATGTTTTAGATGAAGATAAAGTATCTTGATGTTTGTATATCGATGCAAAAAGAACTTCATTTACAATGTCAGGATCATTTGGAAGTGGGATTACGAAATATTGCCTTCTGCTTACGGTTTTGCTGGCGAATACATTAATTTTAAAGATTTCGAAGTCAGCGACTTCTTGGAACATGTCTTCGAAAATATCGTGATGAAATTCCTGAAGATTGGATGATTGGGGAAAAATTAAAATGTTTTTATTTGTTTTGTCTAATAGTTGACAGTTGGAGAATTCAATTTTGCTGTATTCAATTAAAGATGTAGTTTTATAACGTTCTATAAAGGTTTTAAATTCTTCGGACATGGTTTCAAGAGATATTTCATTTTGTTCGGGTTCAGGACTGTCGTCTTCGGATTCGTCGTTTAGGGGTAGGAGTTTGAAGGGTGTTAGTTTCGATTTTGACTGAAATGATGAACATTCGTCAAGATGGTTGATTTTAATCCGTGATAAACCATCAGCGTTCTTATTAACTTTACCAGGCTTGTAAATAATTTCATATTCGTATTCTTCTAGTTTGAGTCTCCATCGGGCAAGTCTACTACCGGGATCTTTTATAGAAAATAGCCAGGTTAACGGGCGATGATCGGTTAGTAGTAGGAACTTACGGCCATAGATTATCGGACGAAAATGCTTAACCGCCCAGACAATGGCTAAGAGCTCTCGCTCAATGGTGGAGTACCGGGTTTCGGCTTTACACAGGGTCTAACAGGGTAATCGGTCTGTATTTCGTAACGCCCCCTTCCCCTTGACCTTTCGGGATCAGGACAAATTTCCCTCTCCTTCAGGTTTCAGGAAATCTTTGTCTCTTCCATAGTTCGTTCAGGATTTGAAGAATCCCTCCCGAATCGTGCCGAATGATCGCCCTTACCGTTTCTACGAATACTCCATCAGGCCCAGGTGCTTTACCCGCTTTCAGCCTTCCACATGCTTGCTCCAACTCGTTCTCTGTGAAAAGCTTCACCTGGCAGTCCTCTTGCCGAGTGAAGCCTTCCGTTTCATTCTGAACGTTCCCTAACGATCCTCAATTTCTCATCCTTATGCAACTCATATGGACTCACCCTGCCTTTCAATTTGGAGGTGACTATCTTATAGCCCTGCCCCCAGACGTCCCAATCCACCTCACTCACCAAACTCCTCCAAGCCTCACGCTTGGCCTTTCCGATAACTTTTACAAGCTTCTTCCAGGCCTCCAAATAACCTGCCTTTCTCTCGGATTCCTCCCATTCTCTACCCACCCTTCCCTTTACTCTCGTCCATTCTCTCCTCTTTTTTTACATTCCTTTCTTACACTCTCCAATGACTCATCCCACCAGTACGCATACTCCCCACTTCCTCTCGTTCCCCCTCTCTCACTCCGCATCCCAAGCGCCTGTGCGCGCCTGAGGACCCCCGCCAGACCCGCATAACACCCCCCAACGTCCCCGCGGAGAATGTCATACGCATCCACCACAAGGTCCTCATTCACACCCCTACCCCGGAAGAGCCCGTCACGAGATCGGCGCTTCACTGAGGCTCCTACGTCAAACGCGATGTACCTGTGGAGACTGAGAGATTCCTCAAGGAGGACCTCCCAGCTCCCCAGATCCCTCGCGAGCGACGGCGAACACAGCGTCACGTCGATGTATGACCGCGATTCGCCCCTGACAAATGTTGGCTCGGCGCCGTTATTCAGGACCACGGCATCCCGTGCCGTAATCCCTTCCTCCCACAGGAGACCCTTGGCATCCCTAATGGCTGACCCCCACAACGCTGATTTCGCGTTGCAGTCACCGGCCACCAGGTACTCCCCATTGCTCGCGCGGACCTCCTGGAAAATACAATCTACCAGGGCAGTATACTCCCCCATCCCGATGTTCGGAGACAGGTAGCAGTCCACCAACCTCAAGCACCCAAAATCGACCACTAACATCCCCTCTCCCACTCTCACCCCTTTCACTCTACAGTTCCTGTTTAGCACCAGGACCGCGACATCCACCCTACTGTCACACAGCCACTTGCCACCACTCGCGTACCTAACGTTTGGTTCGGCCATAACCAAAACGTCCGCGCTGATCCGGACGGCCGTCTCAACCGCCAGATTATGTGCAGCCCTTGCCCGCCCCACATTCACTTGAAGGAACTTAATACCCCACAGGATTACTTTCCTTCCTCACCCTCTTTTTCGCTCTCTCTCCTTTTCGTATACGCATTCTATTTTTCCTCTTCGAGCAGTCTCCTCCTAAAGAACCTACACGCGGTAGTGTCCCATCTATGCCCTTCCTCACTACACAAATGACATTTGGGCTTACACTTTCACTCTTTAGCAGTGTGTCCTCTGACGCCGCAATTGAAACAACACTGCCTCTTATCCTCCCCTTTACATTCACTCACTTACATTGGTGTTAGTGCTCTCATACACCAAGCGAGAGATCAAGGACGGGGTAATAAGGCTCCGCAGTCTGAGTTCTATATTCATGACTGCGGAGATCAGGGCCGTGATGTTCGCCAAGGGGGGCGGAGCGGGCGCGAAGCAGACAACGGTGGCAGAGGAAATGAAAGAGAGCGAGGTGAGGGAAGTTTCACGAGAGGTAGCGCGGGCCGAAACCCTCGGGGAGATACGGGCGGTGATGGCGAAGACCTGGCCTGAGGAGGTTTTCAGCAGCGTGGGTCAAGACCGGTCCCTGACGGACGTGGCCGTGTGTCTTGATCGTGAGCAGGGGACTAGGGGCCTCACTCGGGTGGCGAGGGAAAGATATCCCGACCTACTCGAGGGAGCCCCCGAACCGGGAGGGTCGAAGGACACCTTTTACAACTACGTTGTAAATAAAGTGTATGTAGCGTCTACGGTGTCACGGAGGCTGGTGATGAGGAAGCTGAAGGGGACGGATGACGTTACAGAGGAGCACCTGGACCTCCTCAAGAGGCTCAGAGACGACCTCTTGAGGAGGAATGCCGGTGAGCGGGATCTCGATGGACGCGTCCCGGAAGGCAGTGCAGGTGATCTTCTGGTGTGCGCCCATCAGGGTCACAATATACCAACCCCCACCAAAGGCGGGAGGGAATAGTTTTCATTTATATCAGAATATTTGTCAATATATTATTTCAATTTCAATTTACTGAAAAAAATTGTCTACAATAAAGATGTATTTAACATTAATTAACAATAGGTGCTTTGTATTTCTTTATATAGTGTAAAACGGAAATTATCATGGGTTACTAGGTCAATGTGTTTAACTCAAACAAAGAAATTGTAATGAATTTTAAGTTAAAAGGTAGTTTAAAGTTTATTATCATCTACTTACATTTTTTGTTTATTTGTTATGTTATACTAGGGATCTACTTCACGTTCAGACTAACATTTAAGTTATTTTTTTCTTCTTACGAGTAGTAACTAACCACAACTGTATAATGCTTCAATAAAGATTCTAATTTCTTCTATTAATTATTTATATATAATTTAAGACTATCTCAATTTTTCAGTCTCAAATCAAAAGTATTATTTAAACTTAGGGTTAATTTTCAAATGATTTGGAAAATTTGTATATTGAAAATTGTGTTAAAAATTATAACTAAGTATATGTTAAGATGACAGTGTGGGTATCTTAGAGTCAATTTATTTTTCATTGCATAACCCCGTTCCTGAATAGTCCTGCCTTTTAATATAAGGTGAGTAACTATTACTTAACATAAACATACTGTTATTAAATTTATTTTTACGGCGATAATGGAGAAACTAAGAAAGCCTTCTAAATTAATCATTCAAAAAAATCATTCAACCGGCTGAAGTAATTAAAACAGATCAAGGCAAGGTAGTTTCGTACAAGGTTCGGGAAATATTCTACGTCAACAATGAAATAACCAATGAAAAGACGGGAGAATTCCATGCTAAATATAAAAGTTCAGTCTATATTCCGTGTGAATTGTATCGATCAGCTGCAGTAAATCAATACTGGATTCTTTTGGTGTAAATAAAAAAATCTAAAATGAACGCGAATACCTGCGTTAATATGATTTTGAACCAACGAAATTTATAGCAAAGTTGTGTTAGAAGTGGGTTTAACTGAAGTTAACATCGTAACTTGATTTATGGCTATAACTTGAAGTACGGCAGAAATGGACGAGACTAGCAAAAAAATATTCAAACAGGTTACTGATAAACTAGAAGAAAAAATATCTCAACTCCTGGAAAAACGTGACAAAAAGGAGAACAAACTCAAGAGGAAATTCAACACAGGTTAGTGAAAAACATAAAACTGAATAAGAGAACCTTGTAACTAATATCGATGAAAAGCAACAAAAACTTTGTTTCTACTATGAAAAGTGAACAACAATTATTCTCGAAATTGGAAAACAAAAAAAAATGAATTAAAAAGGCGAAATAAATCTAAAGCATTAGAAGAAAAGAGAAAGACTGATGAGTTAAAAATTTAAACAATTAATGCAAATAGTAACACAAGTTAATGAATGAGAGATTGAAAATAGTAAAATCCGACATAAAAGAGATAAACGACAACAAAAGATCCTAAAAAATAATATGGAGAATCTTGAAACCAAAGTAGATGACATCGATTCCATCCAGAGCCAGGTAAGATCTGAAATCAGAGCTATCCAAATAAAATGGAAACATAGTACCAAGGGTTCCTTTACCAAACCACCCACATTTGATGGTAGTTTATCTTGACATATGAACAAACGGCAATTTAAAGTCGTTGCTGCATCTAATGGGTGGGTAAAACCAAAAAATATCTATCTCTCTGGTAATTTCTTTAAGAGGCCCAGTATTAGAACTTCTCCAAAGCATTTCTGTAGATGAACAGGATAATCTCGATAAGATCATCGCAATCCTCGACAAAAGATGCGACAATCAACCGTTGAGCCAAGTATATCAGGTGCAACTAAATGGATATACGCAAAAATCTGGACAGAGTTTGTAAGAATTCGAAGCAGAAATTAAACTATTAGTTCACCTCTCCTACCCAGATCTACCAGAGGAAATTAAAGATTAATCGACTACACAGATTTTAATAAATGGAATTGAAGTGTAAAGAAATTTAAGACTTAGTGGCATCAAGAAGAGTAATGAAGCTATGCTCCGGGCCTTGGCAGTATGGGCCGTCACAAACATGTTCAAGCCGAGGGTACGAGAAGTTGATTTCACCCAAGACGAACCAGAATCATCCCTTCAGGCGGTGTTGACCAGTAATAGAAAATTACTGGAACAGTCACAAAGAACTGACACCAGAAGAGCGTGTTACCGTTGTGGACTGATAGGGCACTTTCACTGTCTGAACGATCATCATCCAGAAATAACCAACAAGACAACCACATATCCAGGAACCGTCAACCAGTCAGCATAAGAGGCCGAATGCTGTCTATTCCTCCACTAGCACCTAGAACAGTATTCATCTGGGGATTTTGCTGAGAAAGCAGCAGCCTAGTCATCATGGGCAGCATCAATGTCCGGGCAATAACCATCACTTTTAACACCGGCGTCTCGGTTTCCATTGACAGGTCCACGGTCTGAAATCGATCCAATTTACAAAGTATCCAGCTAAGAATAGTCACCGGTGAGTCCATGTCAATACAAGGTGAGGCGGATGTCGTACTACATATAGAGGACAACAGAATCTGGCATAGGGTCTTAGTAGCGGAGATTGATGACGATTTAATTTTGAGAATGGACCTAATCAGCCAGCATGAGTTCATGTTCGATCCGAGATATGATGTTCTTCGATTCTTTGACAGGGTCCAGTAAAGAGTTTCTACAACAGTTTTCTGACCATTTGACACACCTTACACTAGAGTAACAGAAGAAAGCCAATCAATTTATCATACATCACTTGCAAATTTTTAACAGTCAGCATGGCTACTACGATAGGGGCAACAACAGGCAGTTGAGGAAAACATCGAGTCCATGTTACAAAATGAACTTATTAAGCCATCCATCAGCCCATGGTCTGCTCCTGTTTTGTTAGTTAAAAAAAAGCTTGGAGCACCAGATTTTGCGTGGATTACAGATAATTGAACGATCTTATGAAGAAGGAGCAGGGTCTAGTTGGTTCTCAACACTAGACATAAAGAGTGGATATTGGCAGGTTTGACGACAGCAACAAAGGTTTGGGAGCCGTCCTATCCCAGGTACAAGATGGTGAAGAGAGAGTGTGATCGAGTAATACAGCCGTGGATTATCGAAACCAAAAAGAAATTATAGTGTCATCATAAAAGAACTTCTTGCAATAATAAGGGCTGTAGACCATTTCCACAAATATCTCTATGGTCGTCATTTCCTAATCAGAACAGATTATACCTCCCTCAAAAGGCTGTTGGACATGAAGACACCGGAAGGACAACAGGCCAGGTGGATGAACAAATTAGAGCAATACGACTTCAAGGTTATACACCGTGCCTACCCTTTGCATAATAATGTCGATGCCTTCTCAAGAAGACCCTGTAGAGTAGAATGCGGACATTGTCTAAAGATGGAACAGCGGGCAGATATGTCCGACAAATCCGAGTGTAGACCAATGGATAGTGGACAACGGAACAGTGCATCCAGGACCAAATGACCGCTCCAGGCATTGAACCAATCCTGTCCCTAAAACAAGAGAGGGGCACCCAGATCACGATGGGATGAGGTAGTTAGATACTAGGGTATCCTGAAATCGTTATGGACCTAATGGGACTCTCTAAGAGTAGAGAATGGAATGTTAAATACAATTTGCAAAAGCACTGACGCGCGAGAAATCAAGTCCCAAATGGTAGTCCCAAAAAAGGTACCAGCAGTCCTGACCGAAGTACCTAATAGGATTTACCGGAGGTCATCTTGTATGAATAAAATCTTGGATAAAATTCGCCATCGGTTCTACTGGGTAAATTATTTCGAAGACGTTAGAGCTTGGTGCCAGAAATAAATGTGACATGTGCAGCTAATAAGGGCCCAAAGACCCCGACCAAGGCCAGAATGCAGCAGTACAATGTGGGCGTCATATTTGAGAGTTAACCAAAATTGAAAATATTTATTTATTTGCAAATATTTTCAGTTTTGGTTTACGCTTGATGATGACAAGAAAGGTTTGGTGGTAGGGTACAAAACTTTGTCTTTATACGTCAATCATTTCTGTTATAATTTTAAAATGCCGTGTTTTCAAGTGAAAGGAAACTCTGTACTGTTTGCATTAAGTTATTAGAAAAGGTTGAATCTTTTTTGTAAGCGATATAAAGTTGTAAACACGGTAATTTGAAATTATAACAGAAATTATTATCAAACAACTCTCTTAGATCAATTTTCACAAAAATTCCCCGGGTTTATTACTCAACGACCAGTGCCAGTGTGTATTTAAATTGTCATTTCTTAATTTGCTTTTGCTTTGTTCAGTTCATACCTTTGGTTAGTTATGTTTTCATTAATGTTTAAAATGGTTTAGTTACTTAGTCTTTTAATTTGTATACGTTTGAAAATGATGCCTCAGCGTCGAAACCATTCACGTATTGGGAATAAATCCAGTGATAGAAAACGATGAAATTAGTTTAATTTGTTCATTATGATTGATTATCACAAAGTAACGGCGTGCACAATTCAATTTTTGACATGTATAGTACTTTTGATTTTTTCTTTGTAAACCTGTATAATTTATTATACCCATAAACGTAGTTTTATTACAAGGTAACTGATTTTTACCTAAAATAAGCATGTCATTAACATCTTAAGGGTGTGTATTTAAAATGTTAAAAAATTCAACTTGTTATAGTAAGTTAGGTACCTACCTGTATTACAATAAAATTTATCTTTAATGAACATATTTTCCCTTCGAAATATTGCTTGACTGTCAAATCATTGAGTATTATATAACGACGGAGCGTGCTGATGTTAGATTGGTTGACGTTGACAGGCCAACACTCTTTCAGACCATCATGTGAAGACCATCTTCGATAGTTCAGCATAAAGCGGTGTTTATTGTTCAGTAGTAAAATAGTCAATGTGGAAGATTAGTATTGATTTTTCGGACAAGTAGCAGTAACTTTCTTACTGATCATTCTGTAAGATTTTGTTGTGAATTTAATTATTTTATTAATATATTATTTTCACAATCTTGCGAAGATGTTATGTAAAAGATTGTCAATCAGGAGACAACAGGGAATATAATATTGGAGTGTTATTACTTTTTTTTAATATTTTTGAACTCGATTGAATCTGAAATTGACGGCAAATTTTAGGTTACAAAACCAATCCTCCAATTTATTATTTCCATCATTTTACCATAAGCGGTTCCAGTGAAAACTTTGGTGGGTTACACATTTTTCAATTATTTGGAATAAGTACCTATATTTGATTCAATTGAACGATTGTGGGGAAGGGAGGAAATTTATATCAAACGAACCTTAATAATGGATTTTGAAAAATAATGCACACTTCTATTACTATTTATTATGCTTCACATTTAATCTGAACTAATGATTCAATAATGTACTAAATTTATTCCATTTATTTACAACTAACAAGAAAATACTTATATAAATATTATTTATACAAATATACTACTTGTGTGTAACAAATATCCCTATTTTTTTAAAATACAAAATTCTGCTACTTATTACTTATTAACTTTACGACAAACTAGTATTCATAACATTTGCAAGGAAATGTCACAATATTGTCTATGAAATAGAACTTAATTGGATCGGTTGAATGTTTGCTACATAACCCACGTTGAATTTGCTCATACCTTAGAATGTTGAATACTGATTTGTATACTTCGCTAGTGGATACTTTCTGATAAATATTATTAATTGTATTGCAGTTGATATCGGGAGGTTTTATAATACTATTTGATATCCGTTTTTTAAATGTTGGTTTCCAAGTTTGAGACCAGTGTGAAGTTTGCAGCTGCCAGGAAGTTTGTTATAAAGCAGTATGGATCTTCACTGCATATATTTTTACGTAATTGTCAAAGTAAAATATGTGTGTGACGCGTAATACTGAATTTATAAACTAATTGTCAGTTCATTATAATGAAACGCAAAAGACTTTAAGGCAAATAAGCTGATTCAAGAGAAATAGTTTTGTATCACTTACAAAGTGATATTGAAATATGAATTTAAACAATGTTTATTGGAGTCTTTGTATAATAAGAAAATAATGCAATTTACTATACATTGAATGTGGATTTGCATATTGCTTGTAAGTTGAAATTTAATGGTACACTATTGCAATAGTTGCCCAACATTATGAATCAGTTTTTTCGGCATTTAGTGAAAATTCATTATGTGCCAACTAGGTCGAAATTTGTTCAAGTTATCTATTCATTTTTGTTAGAAACAAACTGCCACGTTTTATCTGTTGATAACGTTGTCGTATCATCGGCAAATGATGATACTATATCATCAGGTAGGTTGACTAATAAGTCATTTATGCATATTATGAAAAATAAATTGTCAATAACTCTTTCCTGAGGTAAAGCAGTAACGGGTAGTAAAATGGATCAATTGATGTGCGATTGACTCATATCTTATTCTAAAAAATTAGTTTAATATTGATTGTGATTTTTTAGTGTGGAATTAAACACGATTATATTTGTGAAACACCCGTTCAATGGTAATTCTTCCTGGTCCATATATAAGAGGCAATTTGAAGCAAGTCCTATAGCCACTGAAATAGATACTGAGAATAAGGCAACAATTATGGTAATTTTGCTGAGAAGATCTGTAATAAAATTTTGAAGGAGAAATATATAATCAAAGTTTACGAGATCAATATACTCACGAACGTAAAACCTTGGGAAGAATTATAGGAATTCGAAACAGAAATTCGACTTTTTGTATATGTAGTCTACCAAAGTGTACATGAAGAGGTAAAGTGCTGCTTGCTCTACTAAAATTTAATTAAATACATAGGGCACATCGAATGAATTTGTTCAAACTATGGTTACCACGAGAAAACCACTCGATAGAAGACTTTTCCGCAAGTTTTTGTTCAATATAAAGAAAACACTTGAGCAAAAAACATTCTGTCCAACCTAGTCCACAAGAGTAGAAAGTTCTCAACAAGGTATTACCATTGTATAAAGGAAACGGATATGTAGTGAGACAATGGCAAAATTAATTTTAGGAATTTTAATTAGCGACAGAGTTTGGGACCTACAAAACCTGAAAATTAACATGTCAAATTCTATTGATTCGAATATGATTTGTATAGTATTTAGAGAACAAACAAAGATACTAGTCCACGTATCAGACCTACTGAGTCTATATGAAGTAACATACAGCGTGTCCTGAAAAGTTCTTCTTCCTCCGAATCTATTATTGCAATTATAAAACTTAAAAAATATTGTGCAGGGTTGCCAAAAACTTATAAATTCTAAAATTATCTGAAGACAAATTATTCAGTTTTAAAGCAACATGCCATAAGAGAATTATTCTCAGTATTCCAAGATGTGGTAAAATGCTAAATTTCATAAAAAAGATCAGAAGTAGTTTTTTAGTAGCAGAAAATATAACGTTTTGCTCTTATGCTAATTACTAAATAAAACTGAGTAAGCTGAAAAAAAAAGATCATGCTGTAGTATGGAAACATAATCTTGCATTGTATTGACACTAGATAATTGAAATGTTTGGTTATTTTACTACATTGAATATTTTTCGTTATTTTCATCGTGATAGTTAAATAAACAAAACAGGAAAAAATTGAAGTTGAGTTATTTGTTGGATATCATTATAGAACATGTCATGAAAAGGCTGAAATAAAAAAAAATAGACATCCAGATAAACAAATAAGCAATGTTATTGTTGCAAAATGTTATGATCAAAGTTAAATCCACTGGGTTTCTGTTCATACGACGTTTTAAAGAAAACATCAAGTTTGGTGTACTACCGAAGTAAATCAATTGCAAATTTTGCAATTGTTCGTGGTAAATCCTAAAGTGAAGACCATTTTGAACTATTGTTTTTTTTTTGTCTCTTGATAATGGCTCTAAAGCAGGAGCCGAAACGTTGAGTGTCTAATTTGAAAAGCTATTACGTGTAATCCGTCTTAGTTAGAACCTTATTCCAGTGAAATTAAACGTTCGGATTATAACCGGTGGTCTTCTTCTATAGTGATTCCTATTCTTATTGTTATAAGCATTTCTACGAACTTGTGTTAACTACTGGTATTTAAACAGAATTATTTCTGACAGACGCATATGTATAAAAGCGATAGTGATATTTGATATCATTGATACTCCATCGATTATAAATAAAATAACGTCTTTCAAATCCGACTGCTTGGAGAACCTCATCAGAAAGTGGCCTGTAGTTGGGCATTTGTTTGTGTTTAACTGTCAATGGCAATAATCAATGAATCGTTAATAATCGTTAATCCATTAACACTAAAGCCGCAATACCCATTGGAGCGGCTACAGCTACTTTTCTCATACATTTAAAAAATATATAACCCACTTCCACCTATAACTAAAAGTTGAAAATAATTATAACAGAATACTACTATAGAAAATAAATAACAGATTCAAGGTTGTTAGGTACCTACCCAGAAAGTAAAAAATGCTCATTCTGTACAAATTTTAGCGAATCGTCTTCCATCCCTAAGGCGATAGTCAACTACCATTTTCAAATATATTATAGGTAATGTAAGTTCATATATCTGATAGAATACAAATTGATTATCAGGTTCATAATAATAGAAACCATCATAGTAATGATCATAACGAATTGGTAAAAAATCCATGTGTGTAATAATATTTTCAGTCTTGATTGTAGGTGTGAATAGTTTAAAAATATTTGAACATTTTTTACACTGTGTATATTCTAAACTGACATAATTATTGAAACACCAAATAAATTTGAATTCTCCTTTACATGCTTGACAATTTACTTTGAGTGTATACATTGTGACGATTGAATTGCAACTGAAAGTCTCTAAATTAATACATTTCTTTTATTACATCTATTTAATTCCTGAATACAACTGGTATAATTCCACTGTAATAAAGCAACATATGTATGTGTCGTGGAAATATTATTAGATGATGATGTAGTGCAGGGGGAATTCTAAATCTTAGTTCTGCATACTTGGATGCCCACATGTCACTATCTGCTTTAAACCCTGCACTGAGTGAGAGACATGCAGCCAAATCTGATCGAAATTCAAGTAGATTTGATTTAGATTCATTTAGAGAATAAATAAATAATTCATTTAATGTAACCATATGTGTTTCTTCCAACTGTTTAATTGTTGTTTGATACTCTGTTTCACTTTTCATCATGCTAAGGGTTGTGTATTCGTTTTCAGTTAATGATTCAGATACTGCTGTTATAAAATTACTTGTTTTATTTTTTAATTCTGTTATGTGTCATTGTCTTGTAGAATATAGTTTAAATTCAGGATACTTTGATAAGAGTTTACTAAAACTGATTTGTAAAGAAATTTGGTTTGCCAATTCATGTGTTATATATAAGCTTCCATTATGTGGTGAGTATTCGGAAAAAAAGACTTCATTCCCAATAACAATACACAGTGAATATAAATTAAGGATAATGTTTATAAATATTATTATTAGTTATTCTTCGTTTAATAACCACAACGTACACTGTAGAGAAGTGCTAAACTATTTGTATTTCGATCTTCTTGGTTTATTATATTATATATTTTCAGTGAAATTTCTTGTTGTATTTTTTGCACACTGTAAAGTTACAATAGTAAAGAGTACACTTTCAGTGTTTCTAAAACGATTTGTACAAGTATAAGAAATGGATAGGTTCATACTGGTAATTTAATAGACTGCATTTGATATTTATTTAAGATCCCCCCTCTTTTAGTTTTAGAAATAGAGTTGCGCTGTCACAAAAATTGTAATGGATTCAAACAGTTATTGTTTTAAATATTTTTAAGCATTAGTTAAAGGATTATATTATGCAAGATGATCATGAAGAATGAGACAATATGCAGTAATTTTTTCTGGTATATTCTTGCTTGTTTCAAATTCTAATCTGACATCAACAGCTCCACCTTTAATGGTATCTATTTGTCGGCTACAGTCAATTACAAATATGTGATTTGTTTAGAAAAATCTTCTGGTGTTATAGAAACTTGAATGAATTCTCTGTTATAATAAACCACTTGGAAGTTGGCAAACATTTCATAAAATGTTGCAAAATTCTTTTGATCAAAATTGAGATTTAAATTATCATATGGGTAAACTTCAAAATTTAAATACAATTTTATATTTGTGATGTTACAGTTATCAAATTCTGACATGATCTTCCGAATATTGTTTTTTCGATCAGTATGGTATGCTACAATAGCAAAACGAGGTTTTTCCAGTTGACTTGTCGTTTTCACTGCCCATGTATGTTTTTGACTTTGCTGTAAAAGTGGAAACTCCAACAACTCCCAGGAACGAAAGCCGATAGGCAAGTCTTTTCTACGTTCTATATATTGTAAAAATTGGATTTTGTGGGCATCAGATAATGACACATGAGGTACTTTCCAAACAACTTTATTTAGTTGAACTTTTGTTTTTTCTGTAGCTACAGAACTGACTGCAGCGTTGGTGTCTGTATTGGCACGTACCAAAATTAAATTTTGACTTGCTGAAATCACTAGACGACGAAAATCCTCACAAAAGCCAAGCAGTAATTTTAGAGGAATGCATACTGCAAAATTTCCATTAGCATCACACATATTTGGAGTACCTTCCAGATTCCATCCTGCATTATACCATCGAATTATTTCATTTTTTGAATATGATAGATAGGTTTTAATCGTTGATGAGATTCCGGGATTTCTGGTTCGATCTACTACTGTTCCACCAAGTTCGTAACGAATTTCTTCAAATAGGAATGCAAAACCATTATTAATGAATCGTAATGTTGGACTATACTTATTTTCTGAGTTTAATCGTTTTCCTTCTAGGTACAAATAACTTTGAGAAGGTAGAGTGTACACGTCTTGAGTTTGTATAGGAATTCTTATCTCATCATTATTGAAAAATGTAGTATTTGCATAAGGTGTGTACGAATGATTTTCAAAATTGGTTATAGCATTATCCACAAGCACATTATCAGCCACTCGTAGTATGTTAAGCATTATTTTTTTGTTTAAACACACACCGGAACAAACAGGAAAGTTTTTTGAGTTTTACACTTATATTTAATTTTATCCTGCAAATGAATGTTTTGAATTGCCAGCTCTTTGTAGTCTTCTTATTGTTTCTTCTTTATGTTTAGCCGTTGTTAAGTTTGTACCTTAAAACCCAATGATACTAAAAACTGTTTAATGATAGGTGTTAACTGTTTCATTTGTTTCTTGATACTGACGTTTTTATAGTTTGAGTGTGAATATTTTATAGGTTGTTCCTCCTGTTGTGTTAAATAATAAATAATTAGACGGATTATTGTATATGAAAACGATATCAATTAAGTAGTTTTAAATGTAATCTTATCGTAACAATTTCACTTTTAAAATTAACTAAATTTCCATTTTGATCTGTTATTTTAATAATAATCTCATTTATATATTGTCTATTGTCTATATCTTGTATTGATTGGTAGATAAATAACGTTGGTGGGGTTTTCAACAATTTCGTAACCAGGTGGGACATTAGGGTAAAACATGTGTATTATATGAACTGGCATATCATTACTGAAAGAATTCTGAATTAAATTGCATTCAATGCAAATAGCAATTACTTTTGAAATACTGATTGGATAATCTGAATAGTGCCATTTTTTAGGTTTTAATTTTCGATTTTTAAATCCTAATAAAGGACCAATGGTGTTAGATTTTTCAAAATCAATTTCTTTGTTACATTTTATTTCACAATTAAATGTGTTATGATTAGCTCTCAATATTAAAACAGGTTTTTCTATTTTTTTATTTTTCTTATTATCATCTTTTTCCACAGATTTCACATTTTTCTGTATAGCTTGTGATGATAATGCAGGTGGTACAGCTGCTCCTTTTGTTGTTCTTCACGATCAGCTAGCAAAATGTGAATCGTTTTTTCAATATCCTGTATTTCATAGGTGCCCACTGGTGATTCTAATTTTATACCGTTAATATAAAACTTGTTGTTGGTTTCATCAATATTTGAGATGGTATTAAAGGTTATAAAATCAATTAACCCCATCACATAAGTAGCATCATCTTCTAGAATAATTGGTGGGTAAATCTTGTTACTGAGAATAGAAGCACGTTCAGAGAACGTAAATGTATATGAAGACATCTTAATCTGTCAATGGTTATTAAATAACTAAAACTATTGATATGGTTTAATTAAATATATTCACTTAAATATGTTTTACTATTTATAATTTTCAATTGAATTAATATGACTGAGTTATTAACAAGTTTCAACTCGCATTAATACTAATGTTTCTCATTACACCTTTTATTGAGATAAAAAATATAAACATAGGTGTCCACAATTAAAACTGTTATAGTTTTGAAATGTATTATAATTATATACTATTTTACACTGTTCAGTTGAATTAAAATATTTTAAAACTTCTAATGGAGGTTAGGAGGTTAAGGATTACCAAAACTATCAAAATAGTATATTTGTCTATTATTTTTCTTATAAGCTGTCCAATGAGTTCCAGGACCCTGTATTAGAATCTAAATTGATAATACCTCTTTCAGTTTTATAAATTTTTTAGGTAATTTATCTCTCATGAATACACCTCGAAAATTTGGAATTTGCCATAATTTTACATATCTAGCTAAATCAATATTAGTTAACGCTCGTTATGGTAGCTTCCTGGGGGGTATAAAAAAAGACCATAACCTTTTTTATATGATTGCAAATAAAGCCCCTTTCCACCTATTGCTATAGACACCATTTTTCTATTATGACGTTTCGCCTCCTCTAATTTTTGTTTTGCATTTCTAGCGTCTGTTGTCTTCTTGGCTATGGCTGCCGATCCACCAGCGATACTCCCCAAGGCTGAGAGTCCAGCAAAAATAGGAATAAGAGGTAGCAAACCTCCTGTCTTTGGTATAGGTATGATACGAGGAGTGGTTGACTTCATATGCTTTTTAATTGACTAGTATTCAAGAATATTTTTATAGCATTACCTAAGGTGGTAGGTTTCTGTTTCAACACCTGTTTTTTATATGTCGTACAGATTTTATAAACCCAAAATTTTTTCTCGGTGACTAACTTTGTAACTCATTTTTTTCTTAGTCTTCTTGTTTTACACTTTGATTTTGTTTGAACCATACTTCTCCTCTAGTGCTGATAGTATGTGTCTATCTGAGTGTTTTGCAAATACTAATGTAATTTTAAGATTAACAATTTTTATATCAATGAAATCTTACTACTTTTTGATTTGGTAAACTATCATTGTCTGAATCACTGTTTTTATCAAGTTTACGTTTTCGATCATGTACAACAAACTCAAGAGGTTCATCTAAATTAAGTTTTAATTTTTTAGAAGCACTTTCTTCATCTTCATCTTTTTGTTGTGGTTTTAGTTTTCGTTTAGCTGCTTTCTTTTCCTCGGAGGTGCTAAGTGTTCATTTATTTCTTTTTTACGTTTCATATTATATTCAACTTCCATATCAATGTCATCATTACCATTTAGTGGTGGTTTCGATAGTTCCTTTAGTTTATTTCTTATCATTTGAGATCGTGGTAATCGTGAGGACTTTTTAGTCATCCTTTTTTTTTCTAGATGTAGGTTTAGGTTTGATAACTTCCATATTACTACAACTACCATTCATTAAGTTTATGCTATCATAGTTTTAGCTTTCCCCATAAGCTTTTTGAATTGTTTGTTTGTTATTAGGATTAGGTCTTTTCAAACCCATACCTAATTTTACTTTGGCTTTCATTGCTCCTGCAACCCCAAGCGCTGCTATACGTTCACCTATAGATGAGTCTTTTGAATGAAATCTCTGAAGAGCTTCTTCTGCTAATATTTTATCTGCCTTATGACGTAATTTTGTATCACTTTCTATTTCGTAGAATTTATCATGTTTTAAACAGCTAGCATCTAGCAGATTTGTTGGTAGACTTCCTTGCAATAGACGTTGTTTAAGTTTTATTCCAGGTCCGCAATAATTATAACCTGGTATATGCATTTCAAATGGTAAATTATTTATAGCTGAATTTAATAAACCTTGACCTGAATATAACTTCATGATGTTATTTCATTAACTATCAACTTAAAACTAACATATATAATTTTTTTATGGATATTATCTCATTTTATAGTAATGTGTCAAAGAATGAGGGTGGTAAAACAGAAAACTTCTTTAGCTATTGAAAATGATAATTTTAATAGTATTTTTGATAATAATAAAAAGCATGGTCCATTGTTCCCGTCAACTGTGAGGTGTATTCTGGTGGGACCAAGCAATTGCGGTAAAACCAATGTTATGGTTAATCTAATTGAACACTTGAACGGACTGAGATTTGAGAATGTTTATGTTTATTCAAAGTCCTTGTATCAACCTAAATATATTTATCTGGAGAAGTTACTAAAGCCAATACAAGGCATCGGTTATTACCCGTTCAATGCTAGCGAAAATATTCTACATCCTTCAGAAGCAAAAAAAAATTCAATCTTTATATTTGATGATGTCGCTTATGACAATCAAGATGTTATACGTCAATATTTCTCTATGGGAAGACACAGTCTAGTGGACTCGTTTTATCTGTCTCAAACGTATGCGAAGGTTCCAAAACATCTCATTCGAGATAACGCAAATTTTTTGGTGCTTTTCAAACAAGATGATTTAAATTTGAAACATATTTATAATGATCATATTGGTAGTGAAATGTCGTTTGAACAGTTTAAAAGCTTATGTACCATGTGTTGGTACAGACCATATGGATTTTTATGTATCTCTAAAGAGAGCAACATCAATGAGGGAAGTTACAGAAGAGGTTTTGATCACTATATATGTTTCGAATAAGACAATTAATTTCAGTATAATCATTAACATTATAAGTGTAAGATATATCAAAAACTGATTGAATTAAATCAATAGCGGATAATAGCAGATAAAAGCGGATCAAAAGCGGATTGAAAACAGATAGAAAGCAGATCAAAAGCTGACATCCAGATATTAACTGTATAATTATCAAAATGAATCTATCAGAGAAGGAACTAAAAAAACGTCTTGTACGGAAACGTAGAATTCTAAAAGAAAAATTACAGCTTCTCCAACATGGTGAAATTGTTAAGGACATTGAAAGTAAACTGAGTCACAAGGAACATAAAATGGATGGAGCTAGTAAGATGGAAGAAGAGAAAACTTTTTTTAAAAATGAGGATCCTAGTAATGTTGATGAGGAAACAGATTATATCTTTAACGATGATCTGTATCCATCAACATTTTCACATCAAGCTGAATCATTGTATCAGGAAACACCAAAGATTCCTCGCAAACTCTCAACGAGTTTATCCACACCTACAGGTCAGTTACATTTATTACAAGATGAAAATGAAGATCCTAGTGAAAATAAAATGACAATTCTTCAAGAAATCACATCTGATGATGAGATAGGATCATTACATTCTCCTACAACACCTGGACGGTTCGCTGATATTGCGGAAAAATCCTATGGTGACTATTTAGACCAGTATGATCCTCTACCAAGAAAATATATAAATGACATGTATTATGATGATGACAATAAGGAATTTGATCATAAGTATGGTGTCAGATTAGATACTAATACTGAGAAACTAATGATTGGTGACTCAAGATTAGTTATTGATGGATCTGATATTATTGTTAAGAAGAAACGATATCGAGGTAGTATAGGGTTATAGGAACTATTGTTTAAAAAACAACCGAAACACTACTCTAAGGAAAATGAAGATAATTATAAACAAATTGTTGCAAAAACTAATGCTCATAGACGTTACTATAAACCAAATAAGCAAATAGATGGTAGTAAAATGAAAAAATATAAAAAAATATTGCTCCTATGGTGGCAAGGAAACTAATTTCTATGTTGGTGAATAATAATAAATTCGATTACATTCACTAGGATGATCCAAACGAACTCGTTGATAGATTGCGATTATTTCTGGCTTCTCAAACTGCGGGGCATACAGGTCATACAAACGAAATAACATCAATAATAGAGGAACTGAGAGAAGCTCAAATTATTGTTTAAGAAAAAAAATGAATGATGTTAAACGGCAAATTGTAGAAGAAATACATAAACCAGCAAAAATTAATTTTAAAAGACGTAGGGTGATCATTAAATCTCTAAATGATCTCTTTCAAGCTGATTTAGTAGATATGATTCCATATGCAAAAGAAAACAAAGGTTATAAATATAGCCTAGTAGTAATAAATTGTTTCTCAAAATTTGTTTGGGCTTTCCCATTAAAATCTAAGACAGGTTTAGAAGTTAGCAAAGTCATCAAACAAATCTTCAAACAACAAATACCTAAAAATTTGCAAACTGATGCTGGTGCGGAATTTTTTAATAATTATTTTAAGAAGCTCATGTTGAAATATAAAATTAATCATTACAATGTATATAGTGAAAAAAAAGCTACAATATTACAAAAGAGTAAATAGAACTCTAAAAAATATGATGTGGAAAAACATTATAAGTGGTTACATGTTTTAGCAAAAATTGTTACCAAGAATAGGTTTTGAAAACAAATATAACAGTTGGATAAATAAAGCTGATATTCTTTAATCATGTTAGTTGTTTAACATATATTAAAGTGAGTAGACGTATTATAAAAATGTTTATACTTGATGTGCAAGGTAAGGTAATGTCATCTGTAAAGAAATGGCCATTATCAATACAGATAATTTATGGTACACCCAACGTTTTGTAAAAATATTAAATCCACAAAAACATTTCAATGAAACATTACAAAGACATTTCACTTGGTTAACAAAAAATCTACATGGCTTAGAATGGGAAAATTATGATGACTTAGAGTATGAGCAAATATCTGAATTTCTGAAGAATTCAATTCCATTAGAAGCTGTTGTTATTGTTAAAGGATCTCTAAAAAACTGTGGTTACACAAATTAATTTCAAACAAAATTGTGGATTTATCTGAGGAAGACTGTCCAACAATTGAAACCTTAAAATCTTTCATGAAATCTAATCATTGTAAGAAACATGTATATAATAATGAACTTAGTTGTGCATTAGAAAATGTTCAATATTTAGCTTATTGGTGTATCTAATGTAATAAAAATAAAACATATGTATAATTTTAATGAATATATTAATATATAGATATTTTATTTAAAATTTTGTTTTGAACTTCACCTTCCACACGATCCAAAACCTCCTTCTCCACGTTGAGTATCAGATTGATAAATGCCAAAATAAAAATGTATATTGAAACAATTTGTATATACGTATCTGTGTATACATACCTCAACTTCCTTCAACTCAGGATAGTAAATTTTCTCACATATTAACTGCGCTATTCGATCACCTGGTTTTACGATGAAGTGCTGATGTCCGTGATTAAATAATAATAATTTCACCTCTCCTCGATAGTCCTCATCCACAACTCCAGCTGTTGAAAAAGTGAATCAATATTATTTAATTAATTTATTTTAGTAAAACTTACCCCCAACATCAATAAAATTATGTAACGCTAATCCTGATCTTGGAGCTATTCTTCCATAGCACCCCTCAGGGGCTCTATTTTTATTCCAGTTTTAGTTAGGGTTCTACTTTGGGGTGGTATATTGTACTCTTCCAAGCTTTTCAAATCGAAACCACCCGATTTATTTGAAGCTCTTGTTGGGGTGAAAGCTTTTGGATTCAGTTTGACGTATTTCAGCGTTTTGGTGTAATGTCCTTCATTACAGTGAATATTAAGAAAAACTTGAGATGATTATTATTTTAAACATTTTAAAAACCCCAAGGTAATGTATCTGTATAGATATAATTTACAATTCTTTTATCATCGAACGGATTTAAAGCAACTTTTCTTTGATTAATAGAATACACTTCATGTTTTTTACTTCTAATAAGTTTCTCATTTACATTGAAATTAGTTTTATTAAATAAACACTGAAAGTAATCTTCAAATGTTATTTTTTCAAAGATGTCTCTGTTATTCCTTTATCTTTTTTAATAATACCTAAATTGTTTAAGCTAACCTCTACATCACCTTCATAAAGATTTTTCACTTTCATTTTTTCAGCCTCCCTTTCTTCCTTTGTATAAAAAAGTTTTATGGTATACATTTTTGATTTTAATCCAATGAATTCAATCATAATTCTACCATTATTTTCAACCTTCATAAGCCCTAAAACTTTTTTATTTAATTGGGGTATGTTATATTCATTATTTATAGAATAATCTGAAGTATCAAATTTATGATTATCTTCCTTAATATGCTCATAAATATCATCTACAAAAATGTGATAAATTAATGAATCTGTATCTGTATATAATAATTTTGCCCTATCTCCAAATTTAACTTTTATATAATTATAATGAAAATCATATAAAATTGTTTTCAAAATTTCTAAAATACTGAATCCAACATAAATGGGTTTATTAAACTTAAGATTAATTCTTTTCATCTCAATTATTACCATATCATCATCAAAAATGGTTAAACTATGAAAATTTGGTTTTGATATGTAATTTCTTACACCATATCAACCATCCCATTTTGTAACTAATTTAACATCCTTATATTTCCGAACGTTTTCCATAGTCTTACACGGAAAACTGCGTTATTCATTAGTTTCTAAAAAAATTTTTCAAAATCATTTTTACTTTGTTTCCTTAAATTTGTATTTAATTCAATATATGATTTCAACCAAGCAGATTGCTTAAATTTTAAAATTCTATGAATCTTTGTAAGTTTTAAACCTAAACTTAAGGCCTGTTTTAAATTTCTATAATGAATATCATAATTTTTTTATCAAAAAGTGTTAATAATTTGGGGTGTTTTGATGATGAAATTGGTGGTTTCATACTTTCAGGACATAGAGGAAAATCTTTATGAAGATGATGTAGCTCTGAAGGATATTCTAAATCAATCTCAAGAATATATCCTATATCAGAATTATGTGGATTATTAAGTATATCTTCTTTATAATAGTCAACATTTTCAATCCATTTAAAACCCCCAACAGGTAAACATTCACACATTGCAGTCCCATATAAATTATTTACATCAAAATACATTAAAAATGAGGTAGGTTGACTTGAATCATATTCATTTCTCATATATTTATTATTTGCCTTTCCATATCTATTACTACATTGGGAAACTCTACCTCTAACTCCCCTCTCTATAAACATAATTTTATCAATATATTCAAGTAATTCTAGTTTAACGTTAGAAATCTTCAAGCAACTAGCATAAGCTAAACCTGGAACTGTATAATATTTCAAACATTCTAAATTATAAGTTTTTAAACAAACTTTTCTCAAATTTTCAAAAACATTAGCAAGCAATAGAACATCAGTTTTCAAATATAACTCCATGTATTCACGTAAATTTTGAATTTTAAAAGTATTCCAAACTTTACATGCATGTTCATAATCACTTTATCTAACATAACAATTTTTAAGAGAACTAAAAAAATCTTTAATTGATGGTAATTTAGAATCTGTTAACTTATCCCAGTTGTCTAAATTATCATAAGGAAAGATACCTTTCTTAGATAAGAATTTAATTCCTCATCAGTTTTACAAAAATTTCTAATAATTACTTTTTCAGAATCTTCTAAATAGGATCCTAATTTATGTAAACTACTAGCCATGAAACGGAAGGAATCTAAAAATCTAAACTTTAAATTTGTGTTAGAAATATATTTGGTAAATGATATGTATTTTTCCTTATTAGTAAATCTATAGCACCGGGTATGTCTTTTGCTAATGCTCTTATAATAAAATGACTATCATAACCGGATAAATGATGAAAAACTTCAGGTATTACAAAATCGTCTATTTAATTCTAATTACAGGAAGAATGAGCAGCCCCTCTATAGTTTCCAGAAAAATGACAGTGATCTTTAACCTTTATATCAGTTTCAGTAAAATATTTCCCACAAATATGAGTTAATGAGAAATCATTTAATTTCGTATCAAAAGTAAGTGTGTTGTATGCGCGTTTTTAGACCCTACTATATTTAGTAGGTTAGGTTAGTAATTAGGTTAATTAATAAATGAGTTATTTGCGAAAAATGTGAAAAAGGCGCATTTTTTAATCACTCCTAACTCTTTTCTAAAACAATTTAGAACGATAAAATTTGCCAAACAGTTTCATTTGCCTATCGAAAATAAATGCTCAAAATTTTACGAGTAACTTCATGGCTTTGAAGGTTTTCTCACAAATGTAATTTTTTATGGAGTGCTCTTTATTTATGGTGATGTTTACAACTCTCCCATTCTGCATCAAATTACTTTTTTATAACTCTGAATGGAACAATTATCAAATCTTTCAATACTACTCATCATATATTAATATTATGTTCGGTTTGTTCTATTGTCTGTAAATTTAATTTGAAATTCTGCATTTTGGTATTCGGCAACACATAAATATTAGTAGAAGGAGATCCTGATTTCCCCTCACGGTAGAATAAAAATAGCATGTCATCGAATTGACATGACGTTTAAAATGCTTTTTCCAAGCAAATTACATTAGATAGGAGGGTAAATCAAATATAAACGGTAATTTTGCTATTCTGCTTAGAATGCAGCTTCGAGCGAGATTATATTGTTTGCAGTAGATGAGGACTTGGGAACCAGCCGGGTACGCGCGTATGCTTGGCTTTGTCGTCAATACCTATTTTAACCAGTAAAAGCGTTAAGCCTCAGAAATTCTAACTCATTTGAAGACACAGTTTGGGGATAGTACAGTGTTTCAAAATCGTGTGTATATGTGGGTGAGAAAATTTAAGGGTGCACGAGAATGATAACCATGATCGACGGACAAGACAAGCTGACAAGCCCAATTGAACATGACCGCCGATTATGGAAGTATTCAATCAATTATCTTTGATCAACTTGGAAAAAAAGAAAAAATAGTGCCCGATGGGTTTCGAAGTTGTTGACTGTGAACCAAAGATCGTTGAAAGACTTGTAAATAGATTTCTGTGAGAAGGAAAGGCCTTTTTGAAGCAAAAAAAGAATTAAATTCAAATCTCGCCTCTCATCTGGGTAAGTCCTTGCCAAGATTTTTTTTGACTCTAAGGAAATTTACTAATCGATTTTCTACACGCCCAAGGTACAGTGAATGTAGATTACTACTGCCAGTTGTTACGGTTGGCAAAAGCCGCGTATTTGAAACAAAAAAAAGGAATACACTGCAAGAGATGAGCTGAGAAACCCTCGACCACCCTCCTTATAGCCCTGACTTCCCTATGAAAGAATCACCGGGAGGAAAACGATTTGGAATAAATAAAGAAGTCGAGGAGCACATGGCCAGCCGTGGGGTTGCAACGCCACAAACTTGAATTTAACTTAACACTAACCCCCCTTCATATCTAAAAAATTAAATTGGGTCCTCGGGCAAACGCAGCATAAGCCCAAAAAACATTTTAATGTACTAATTCACAGTCCTACAAAAACATATTTTTTGTTTGGTGTCGCCAATTCTATGATAGAAGCGTGAAGCTGTCAAAACGTTGAAGCTACGTTCAGGTTTGTATCGATCGATTATAACCTAAAAAATGTGTTTTATCGTACTTAATGTTATTGTTATCAACTAATTTCTTCTGTTAATTAATAATAACGACATGGCGTCGTCGAGAAGGTGTTGTGTAATTAATCCAAATACATTTTTTCACATTAGTGGTGAATATGTAGTGAAAAAGTTTAGAAAACCTATAACAAATTCAGTAAAGAAGAACTTTTATTGATACGTTTCTATAGACTAATTTCACTTTCTGTGTTTAATATATTTTTTTTGTCTTTTTATGTAACCTATTTAGTCTTAATCATTATGTTCATTTTACTTTTATTTTACTTCCATAATTGTAATTTTTTTTTTGCTTATCTAGCTAGTCCAGTAAATTCCAAAAGTTGATGTTACAGCATCAACTTTTCTTGGTAAAGGGGAGCTGTTAGGCGTAAATATCATGCACGTGTAAGATACAAAGTATCATATTTCGCTGACCAGTTTCCTGCTTCACTATGTAAACGTGGGAACGCATCGACTTGACCGTTCTTTTGATTAGTCAGCTTTTTAATGTTATAAATCAGAGCGACGCGGTCCCACGGTAGTCATTTATCTTTAGTATACTTGTACCATTTAGTCATTTCATTTAATTTTCAATTTACTGTTTTATTTAAAGTTTTAATTTTTGTATTTCAATAAATAATTTTTTTTAAAAACTCAAAAGTGAAAAAGAAAAATTAGTGCCCGATGGGTTTCGAAGTTGTTGACTGTGAACCAAAGATCGTTGAAAGACTTGTAAATAGATTTCTGTGAGAAGGAAAGGCCTTTTTGAAGCAAAAAAAGAATTAAATTCAAATCTCGCCTCTCATCTGGATAAGTCCTTGCCAAGATTTTTTTTGACTCTAAGGAAATTTACTAATCGATTTTCTACACGCCCAAGGTACAGTGAATGTAGATTACTACTGCCAGTTGTTACGGTTGGCAAAAGCCGCGTATTTGAAACAAAAAAAAGGAATACACTGCAAGAGATGAGCTGAGAAACCCTCGACCACCCTCCTTATAGCCCTTACTTCCCTATGAAAGAATCACCGGGAGGAAAACGATTTGGAATAAATAAAGAAGTCGAGGAGCACATGCGCTCATATCTCTTTTATTTATGGTTGTCCGACTAAAAGTTACTTGACAAAAAATTAGACAATTTTATTTGCAACACAAAATGTTATTATTTTGTGAAACTTATAGTTTGTCAGATAAACCATAGAAATCAGTTGGACGCCTTTTTATAAGATGGCGGCCGTGGGGTTGCAACGCCACAAACTTGAATTTAACTTAACACTAACCCCCCTTCATATCTAAAAAATTAAATTGAGTCCTCGGGCAAAAGCAGTATAAGCCCAAAAAAACATTTTAATGTACTAATTCACAGGCCTACAAAAACATATTTTCTGTTTGGTGTTGCCAATTCTATGATAGAAGCGTGAAGCTGTCAAAACGTTGAAGCTACGTTCAGGTTTGTATCGATCGATTATAACCTAAAAAATGTGTTTTATCGTACTTAATGTTATTGTTATCAACTAATTTCTTCTGTTAATTAATAATAACGACATGGCGTCGTCGAGAAGGTGTTGTGTAATTAATCCAAATACATTTTTTCACATTAGTGGTGAATATGTAGTGAAAAAGTTTAGCAAACCTATAACAAATTCAGTAAAGAAAACATACTTTGATTTCTTTAAGATAGAGATGAAGGCTCTGGACAAACCGTGGGTTCCGAACATCGTGTGTAAAGTGTGTAGTAAGCATTTAAGACAGTGGACAGTGGGTAAACGTCATCGTTTAAAGTATAGTATGCCAATGATTTGGGCAGAACCAAAAAATCTTTTGTTGCTGTTGTAAAAAATTTTTTAGGAAATCAAAAGGCCGAAAATTATAAAGAATTAGTTCAAAACCTTATATTTAACTTTAAAAATCTTGGTTGCAATATGAGCATTAAAGTGCACTATCTGGACAACCATTTAGACAAGTTTCCTGAAAATCTTGGAGCGTATAGCGAAGAACAAGGAGAACGCTTCCATCAAGATTTGTAGGTAATGGAAGATAGATACCAAGGTAGCTGGGAACATATGATGGCAGATTACTGTTTGAGTATTTCACGGGATTGTCCTGAAGACATCCATCGCAGAAAATCTAAGAAGAGAAGTTTCTAATCTCTAAAATAATGTGTTATTAAATGTAATTTAATGAATTAAATTAAATGTTTTCTTGTTATTTAAAAAATTTATAGATTGTTTTTTAATTAATTTATCCTAGCAAAATCTTGAAAACTAGACGTAGCATTAAAAAAGTAAGTATCAGATTTTCATCAGGGTACCAAATGTACTCGAAATCAGTTCTACTTTGAGCGGCACCAAAACCGTTGTAGACCTGTGATATGAGATACTTTCTCGTCCCTGGGCTATCAGCAGACTGTTTGATATTTGTCATGGCATTTGTATTGGAAAAAGAATCAAAGCGATTGAAAATGGGTGTCAGTTCGAACGCAGTAGTAAAATGAGGGGAAGGCGTTTCTCCCACCAGTACATTTTATTTAATTCCGACTACTAAAATGCAGGCTTTCAACTGATTTTACATACAATAAAATAAAACCAAATGATAATTAATTTATGAGGGATTGTAATGAAAGATCTAATAATTAATATGTTCCTTTCAGATGGTTAAAATACTAATTTAGCTCAAAATGGCAGCATTGTAAATTTCACGTGAAATCAAAAGCCCTGAAAAAAAAATCAGATTTACAAGAAAACCTTCTAAGCTATAAATTTACCTCGTAAAAAGAAAGATTCTGTCGAGTTTCAAAATCTCAACGTATCTTATACAAGAACTATGGACGATTGAAAATGGCCTATTTTTCCAGTTTTTTCCAAACAACTCAATAACTAATTATCGAATCGGCTATATGAACCTATCATTTAGTGGCTATAAAACAAACTTACTTTCAAGACTAGAACTTTTCATTCAGTTGCTGAAAAGTTACAAAACTGCTAAAATTGCTATTTTTGCTTTAAATACTCCGTATAATTAATTAAGGAATACAAATTTGTTAACAACAGTTTTTATGCCTTATGCTTTGTACATTCTTCAAGAAAACCGAATCAAATACCTGTGGAATTTTTTTGCAATCTTCCCTAGAGTAAGTGTAACTGCCATAAAACTTTCAAATATTTTAAGTGTGTTCCGACATTTCTTCATACTGTTCTTTCTTCATATATCTCCAAAACATTTCAGTATTTTAAATTAAATTAAATTTTTTTCTGTTTTTAGGGTTTCGTATATATAATATAAGGATACCCTTATAATATCACTTCGGATTTCTGCCTCTGTCACATCACAGCAATTTTCTCCTAAACTACTGGACAGAAGAGGTTGAAATTTGGTATCAATGTATAGTTTGGTGACCCGATCAGGATTACATATCGCAAAAGAAAAAAAATTGATTTTAGGGGTACTTCTGGGGGGGGGGGGAATTTAAAAAATCGACCGTTATTCCCCAAACTATAAGACCTAATTTTTTTTGTTTATAGGAAAATTATGAAAAATCCCTAATTTTGTTATTTGGCCCCCAAATAATAGAATTAAACGAAAAGTCAATTATTAGAAAACACCCATAGTAATTTTAGGGACAAATTATACAATTAAATGGAAAATAAAAATTCAATTTTCAAACGCATCCTGTAATATATCAGATAAAAGGCTCATTATATGAATTACAAATATATCATATTTTTAAATCATTTGTTTAAAAGATATTAACAAAAATTTCAAACATCGACTTAATTCCCACTTTAGAAACTACACTATATAAATTTTGAAAAATATATTTTATTTGTATTTTTTAATAATTTGAATAACAGATTTAATAATTTATAATTTAAAACTTGACCTATTTTGCCCTTTATCTTCCAATCTACAGAGCCTCAAAACTCTCTGAATGTTTATTAGTAAAATAATTCTGATAAAAATCAAGCGAATATTGAAGCAGATAAAATAAAAAGTCTATGTGTGGAAAATCAAAAGTGTATATTTTTTATAAATTTAAAACGCTTCCTTTAAAAGATGTAAGGGAAAATATGGGAAAATGCACTCATTCCCTGTTTGTCTGAAACTGGAATATTAGAATCTTGAACCCTAAGTATGCGAGTCCAACTCGCACTTGACCAAATTATATTTCTCTGAATTTACTGATATAATGCGCTTTTGATTTTTATCTAAACCTGCCTCATTCATTAAATTATCGGTATTTCAAAAATTTCGTTTCAGCCTCTTTCATATTTTTGTAATTTTTTGGACTGCTTGAAAATATTTGGAATTTGAGTTTTGTGTTCTCGGTTTAAACAAACCGATACTCTCGAATTAGCAAGCCTTTCTATTTTTAAATGGATTGTTTGTTCAATAATAAATACATCAGCTCCAAACAATGCATTTCATTTCGCATTTTTTGACAATAAAACAAAACAAACAATATTAAACTTTTTTCCTTTTTAATTTGTAAATTATTGACTATACAGGGTATTCCTAAATTGGAGGTACAAACGAAAAGGGGAGATTCCTTGAGTAGTTTTAGGAAGAAAAAGTCCCATAAACATGGGTCCGCAAACGTTTCGTTTTAAGATACAGAGTGTTAAAGTTTCAATTTTTTTTAAGTTTTTTTCTCATAGTATCTGCATTTCACAAGATATTCAAATGAAATTTGGCATAGATATTACAATTAATAGTTTACACCTTGTGACATGCCAATTTCGATTGCAAATCTACAGGGTGATATTTTTTCGGGAACACTGTCCACTATTGTCTTTCAGAACTTTTTTTTGGTGAGCCACTGGTACTTTCAAAAATTGTAAAGAAAAGCTTTGTTGTTATACCAAACTTTATGTTCTCTTGTAGTTTTGTCGTATCTACTACTGGTTTCGAGAAAAAAAGTTTGAATGATTCTCTTGAAATTCTCAGAAAATTCCGAATTGTCATAGAAATCTAGTTACCTACCTAGTAGACTGTGGTGAATGTATAAATTTATTGTTAGTTTTGACACATCAAATTAAACTCCTGTGTTTTGAAAATTAAAGATGGTTGGATTTTAATATCAAAACATGCCGAATTTTACGAATTCCGAAATGGCTGACATGCATTTCATGTATGGTGCTGCAAATGGTAATTCAAGAGAAGCTAAGCGTCTTTACATGGAACGCTATCTCAATAGAGTGATGCCTGGTCATCGGATGTTCTCTAATATTCACAGGCGTCTTTCAGAAACTGGATCTTTTTCTGCGAAAAATATTAATGCAGGTAGATCACGAAGTGTGAGAACACCCCGACTCGAAGAGGCAGTCCTGAACGAAATAGAAGAACATCCAGGAACCAGTACAAGAAAAATTAGTGTTATCTTAAATACAAGTCATCAAGTTGTTTAGCGGATCTTGCGGGATTCTTTGCTCTATCCTTATCACATTCAGAGGGTGCAGGCGCTCTTGCCTCGAGAATGTCATCCAAGAATTATTTTTTGTCAGTGGTAACTCAACAGACTATTGAACAATCCTATTTTGATTGCCAAATCCTATTCACTGATGAAGCCTGTTTCTCAAGGACTTCAATCATAAATTTTCATAATGAACACATATGGGCTGAGGAGAATCCACATGAAATTGCAGAAGCTTATTTTCAAGAGGAATTTTCATTAAATGTGTGGGGTGGTAATATTGGCGATTATTTGATTGGTCCTTTCTTCTTGCCAGGGCGACTTACTGGTCAATCATACATTTTTTAGAGAACGATTTGCCCTTGGTATTGGATGATATACCTCTTATGATGCGACGTGAAATGTGGTTCATGCACGACGGTGCTCCTTCTCATTTTTCACTTTTGGCTAGGGAGTATTTGAACGAAAATTATGTAAACAGGTGGATTGGACGAGGTGGACATCAGCCATGGCCCGCCAGATCCCCATATTTAAATAGTTTAGATTTCTTTCTATGGTGCCATCTGAAATCTCTAGTGTACATAACGCCAGCGAATACCGTAGACGAACTGAGAAATCGTATAAAAGGCGCGTTTGATACAATTAGGAATACTCCAGGAGTGTTTGAAAGAGTTCGATCGTCTATGAGAAGAAGAACAGAAGCTTGTATAAGGGTTGGGGAGGACATTTTCAACAATTGCTGTAGTTTAGTTCCTTTATTGTTATTTTTTTTATGATTAATTTTTGAGTTGTAAGTTTCTTGCAGTAATACATTTTTTTGATGATTATACCAGTTTATCGAATCTTTAAGAATCATTGCTAGTTTAATAATTCAAAATTTTTTTCTCGAAATCGGTAGTAGATACGACAAAACTACAAGAGAACATAAAGTTTGCTATAACAACAAAGCTTTTCTTGACGATTTTTGAAAGTACCAGTGGCTCACCAAAAAAAAGTTCTGAAGGACAACAGTGGACAGTGTTCCCGAAAAAATATCACCCTGTAGATTTGCAATCGAAATTGGCATGCCACAAGGTGTAAACTCTTAATTGTAATATCTATGCCAAATTTCATTTGAATATCTTGTGAAGTGCACATACTATGAAAAAAAAACTTGAAAAAAATTGAAACTTTAACACTCTGTATCTTGAAAACGAAACGTTTGCGGACCCATGTTTATGGGACTTTTTCTTCCTAAAACTATTCAAGGAATCTCCCCTTTTCGTTTGTACCTCCAATTTAGGAACACCCTGTATAGTCAATAATTTTCAAATTAAAAAGGAAAAAAGTTTAATATTGTTTGTTTTGTGTTATTGTCAAAAAATGCGAAATGAAATGCATTGTTTGGTAGCTGATGTATTTATTATTGAACAAACAATCTATTTAAAAATAGAAAGGCTTGCTAATTCGAGAGTATCGGTTTGTTTAAACCGAGAACACAAAACTCAAATTCCAAATATTTTCAAGCAGTCCAAAAAATTACAAAAATATGAAAGAGGCTGAAACGAAATTTTTGAAATACAGATAATTTAATGAATGAGGCAGGTTTAGATAAAAATCAAAAGCGCATTATATCAGTAAATTCAGAGAAATATAATTTGGTCAAGTGCGAGTTGGACTCGCATACTTAGGGTTCCGTACCACCTTCAAGATTCTAATATTCCAGTTTCAGACAAACAGGGAATGAGTGCATTTTCTCATATTTACCCTTACATCTTTTAAAGGAAGCGTTTTAAATTTATAAAAAATATACACTTTTGATTTTCCAAACATAGACTTTTTATTTTATCTGCTTCAGTATTCGCTTGATTTTTATCAGAATTATTTTACTAATAAACATTCAGAGATTAAGCTCCATCGGACGCGAAACAATTGTCACAATTTTTTAAATAAAGTGTAAGTTTGTAATAAGTGTATTACTCAAATCATCATTCAGAGAGTTTTGAGGCTCTGTAGATTGGACGATAAAGGGCAAAATAGGTCAAGTTTTAAATTATAAATTATTAAATCTGTTATTCAAATTATTAAAAAATACAAATAAAATATATTTTTCAAAATTTAAATAGTATAGTTTCTAAAGTTGGAATTAAGTCGATGTTTATTTTTTTTGTTAATATCTTTTAAACAAATGATTTAAAAATATGATATATTTGTAATTCATATAATGAGCCTTTTATCTGATATATTACATGATGAGTTTGAAAATTGAATTTTTATTTTCCATTTAATTGTATAATTTGTCCCTAAAATTACTATGGGTTTTTCTAATAATTGACTTTTCGTTTAATTCTATTATTTGGGGGCCAAATAACAAAATTAGGGATTTTTCATATTTTTCCTATAAACAAAAAAAAAATTAGGTCGTATAGTTTGGGGAATAACGGTCGATTTTTTTAGTTTTCCCCCCAAGAAGTAACCCTAAAATCAAATTTTTTTCTTTTGCGATATGTAATCCTGATCGGGTCACCAAACTATACATTGATACCAAATTTCAACCTCTTCTGTCCAGTAGTTTAGGAGAAAATTGCTGTGATGTGACAGAGGCAGAAATCCGAAGTGATATTATAAGGGTATCCTTATATTGTATATACGGAACCCTAAAAACAGAAAAAAAATTAATTCAATTTAAAATACTGAAATGTTTTTGAGATATATGAAGAAAGAACAGTATGAAGAAATGTCGGAACACACTTAAAATATTTGAATGTTTTATGGCAGTTACACTTACTCTAGGGAAGATTGCAAAAAAGTTCCACAGGTATTTGATTCGGTTTTCTTGAAGAATATACAAAGCATAAGGCATATAAACTGTTGTTAACAAATTTGTATTCCTTAATTAATTATACGGAGTGTTTAAAGCAAAAATAGCAATTTTAGCAGTTTTTGTAACTTTTCAGCAACTGTATGAAAAGTTCTAGTTTTGAAAGTAAGTTTGTTTTATAGCCACTAAATGATAGGTTCATATAGCCGATTCGATAATTTGTTATTGAGTTGTTTGGAAAAAACTGGAAAAATAGGCCATTTTCAATCGTCCATAGTTCTTGTATAGGATACGTTGAGATTTTGAAACTCGACAGAATCTTTCTTTTTAAGAGGTAAATTTCTTAGCTTAGAAGGTTTTCTTGTAAATCTGATTTTTTTTCAGGGCTTTTGATTTCACGTGAAATTTGCAATGCTCCCATTTTGAGCTAAATTAGTATTTTAACCATCTGAAAGGAACATATTAATTATTAGATCTTTCATTACAATCCCTCATAAATTAATTATCTTTTGGTTTTATTTTATTGTATGTAAAATAAGTTGAAAGCCTACATTTTAGTAGTCGGAATTAAATAAAATGTACAAGTGGGAGAAACGCCTTCCCCTCATTTTACTACTGCGTTCGAACTGACACTCATTTTCAATCGCTTTGATTCTTTCTCCAATACAAATGCCATGACAAATATCAAACTGTCTGCTGATAGCCCAGGGACGAGATACTATCTCATATCACAAGTCTATAATGGTTTTGATGCCGCTCAAAGTAGAACTGATTTCGAGTACATTTGGTACCCTGATAAAAATCTGATACTTACTTTTTTAATGCTACGTGTAGTTTTCAAGATTTTGCTAGGATAAATAAATTAAAAAACATTCTATAAATTTTTTAAATAACAAGAAAACATTTAATTTAAATCATTAAATTACATTTAATAACACATTATTTTAGAGATTAGAAACTTCTCTTCTTAGATTTTCTGCGATGGATGTCTTCAGGACAATCCCGTGAAATACTCAAACAGTAATCTGCCATCATATGTTCATCCCAGCTACCTTGGTATCTATCTCCCATTACCTACAAATCTTGATGGAAGCGTTCTCCTTGTTCTTCGCTATACGCTCCAAGATTTTCAGGAAACTTGTCTAAATGGTTGTCCAGATAGTGCACTTTAATGTTCATATTGCAACCAAGATTTTTAAAGTTAATTATAAGGTTTTGAACTAATTCTTTAAAAATTTTTTACAACAGCAACAAAAGATTTTTTGATTCTGCCCAAATCATTGGCATACTATACTTTAAACGATGACGTTTACCCACTGTCCACTCTCTTAAATGCTCACTACACACTTTATACACGATGTTCGGAACCCACGGTTTGTCCAGAGCCTTCATCTCTATCTTAAAGAAATCAAAGTATGTTTTCTTTACTGAATTTGTTATAGGTTTTCTAAACTTTTTCACTACATATTCACCACAAATGTGACAAAATGTATTTGGATTAATTACACAACACCTTCTCGACGACGCCATGTCGTTATTATTAATTAACAGAAGAAATTAGTTGACAACAATAACATTAAGTACGATAAAACACATTTTTTAGGTTATAATCGATCGATACAAACCTAAAGGTAGCTTCAACGTTTTGACAGCTTCAAGCTTCTATCATAGAATTGGCGACACCAAACAGAAAATATGTTTTTGTAGGCCTGTGAATTAGTACATTAAAATGTTTTTTTGGGCTTATACTGCTTTTGCCCGAGGACTCAATTTAATTTTTTAGATATGAAGGGGGGTTAGTGTTAAGTTAAATTCAAGTTTGTGGCGTTGCAACCCCACGGCCGCCATCTTATAAAAAGGCGTCCAACTGATTTCTATGGTTTATCTGACAAACTATAAGTTTTACAAAATAATAACATTTTGTGTTGCAAATAAAATTGTCTAATTTTTTGTCAAGTAACTTTTAGTCGGACAACCATAAATAAAAGAGATATGAGCGCATGTGCTCCTCGACTTCTTTATTTATTCCAAATCGTTTTCCTCCCGGTGATTCTTTCATAGGGAAGTAAGGGCTATAAGGAGGGTGGTCGAGGGTTTCTCAGCTCATCTCTTGCAGTGTATTCCTTTTTTTTGTTTCAAATACGCGGCTTTTGCCAACCGTAACAACTGGCAGTAGTAATCTACATTCACTGTACCTTGGGCGTGTAGAAAATCGATTAGTAAATTTCCTTAGAGTCAAAAAAAATCTTGGCAAGGACTTATCCAGATGAGAGGCGAGATTTGAATTTAATTCTTTTTTTGCTTCAAAAAGGCCTTTCCTTCTCACAGAAATCTATTTACAAGTCTTTCAACGATCTTTGGTTCACAGTCAACAACTTCGAAACCCATCGGGCACTAATTTTTCTTTTTCACTTTTGAGTTTTTAAAAAAAATTATTTATTGAAATACAAAAATTAAAACTTTAAATAAAACAGTAAATTGAAAATTAAATGAAATGACTAAATGGTACAAGTATACTAAAGATAAATGACTACCGTGGGACCGCGTCGCTCTGATTTATAACATTAAAAAGCTGACTAATCAAAAGAACGGTCAAGTCGATACGTTCCCACGTTTACATAGTGAAGCAGGAAACTGGTCAGCGAAATATGATACTTTGTATCTTACACGTGCATGATATTTACGCCTAACAGCTCCCCTTTACCAAGAAAAGTTGATGCTGTAACATCAACTTTTGGAATGTACTGGACTAGCTAGATAAGCAAAAAAAAATTACAATTATGGAAGTAAAATAAAAGTAAAATGAACATAATGATTAAGACTAAATAGGTTACATAAAAAGACAAAAAAAATATATTAAACACAGAAAGTGAAATTAGTCTATAGAAATGTATCAATAAAAGTTCTCACTTCTATAGGTCTGGATGTTCTGGTTCCTCTCCGATGTGGGGCCTCAGCTTTGGTATGAGCCTGGAGAACGGTTTTGCCAAGGGTCTCAGACTCTCTGGATTTGAGATGTCGTTTTTCGGAGGTCTCTTAACGTGCCTTATAATTTTCAAGGAGCTGTATACAATAACAATTGTTACAATGATAATTATTGTAGCATATGTGAACCAGGAAATGTTTTTATTAACGAAGGGTTGGTTGATGAGATCGTCAAGATCCCTTGAATACTGATCCAACTTGTGGTTGACTATGGATAGTTCTTCCATGTTTAAATCGTCCAGTTTAAGGGGTTTAAGTTCTGGAATATCTAGTTTTTCGGGGTGAGAACTGCAACAGTTGTAAGGGATTAATACAGGGTATGAATTGTCGGAAATGTTTATAAGTTTTTGAGGTTCCGCTTGTATTTTTGTGATTCCCACGAAAGCACTGCAGTCTGATTGTAAGCGAATAATGGTATTGTTTGTTAAAACTATTGTCTTAGTATCTATTCCCGCACAATTAATTGTCACATGTAAGGGCTCGGACACTATAACAATCCACTTGTTAGTTTCTAGTCTTTGGACATTATATCCTTCACTGAATACAACGGAGCTTTGGCAACTCTCCGGTACACTACGGATGTTCTTCAGAAGTTGAGCTTCGCAGGGTGCATTGGAGTCGATGGGGTAGGCATATAACTCAGAACACAGTTTTTGTTGTGGAGTTAGTGGCTTGCATACACTCAAGTCCTTAATGGGTATGTACATTAGAGAATCATCGTTTCGCGCAATATATTTTTGGGTGAATGAAAGAATATGATGAAAACCAGTTCTGTCATCTAAAATTGGGATAGGATATAAGTAGTAGGCGGTGTAGAGTTGTTGCAAAAATGACTGTTTTGCTTGGATAAGGGCTATTTTGTCGTTTAGAGTATGTATTGCCAAATTTATAGATTGCGTCAGTGTTTTCGTTAAAGTTTGCCAAATTCGTCAATTTGGAGGAGTTTCTGAATGGTTTCATTGAAAGTTTTGATAATAGAAGTAGTTACGCTTATTTGATTTTTTAGGAGATTCTCTATTTGTAATTGTCCCTGATTAAGTTTGTTGATAATATCTGTGAAAAATGCGCCATCGGTTGCGTCAAGGTTTCCAGTGATGGCTTTAAAGATAGTTCCTACACCGTTAATTAGTCCTCGTTTGGATCTTTTAGTGTCCATGAATATTTCTGAAAATTTAGTTTTAATTGAATCTGAAATTTGGGATAAGAGACTGATGTGAGTTTGTACATCAATTCGGAATGCACTTTTGTCATGAAATTTAAAACCTGGGATGGGATCGACAGTGTTTTCTAATGTTTTGAGGATTCTGTTGTTGTTTTCAAAGATTTCTTTGAGTATCGTCAAGTTACGATGAACTAGTAATGTCCATTTATAGTTGGAGATGACTATTCATTCTAGTTTCGTCGTGATAGTAAATA
The DNA here is from genome assembly GCA_034190945.1 of Octodonta nipae. Lineage (NCBI taxonomy): Eukaryota > Metazoa > Arthropoda > Insecta > Coleoptera > Chrysomelidae > Octodonta > Octodonta nipae. The sequence continues at coordinate 100,923,045 of CM067216.1, read as the reverse complement.
CCAAGAGTGTTGTTTATTGGTTTGATGTTGAACTGTGAGACTGCTGATCCGAACAGCAGTAGTAACCTGAAAAGAAAGTTAGTTTTCAGAACAGAGTTTCATTCTGTCAAAGTTAACTTTCGTTCGTTGGTTTGTTTTGAGATTTAAGAGTGTGGCTGAATTATTGTGAATGTCTAAAATTTGGAATGGACCGTTGAATTTATTATGAAGTTTGTCTTTAATTTGGGATTCTTTGATGTAAACTTTGTCACCAATTTTAAATTCGGGAAGTTTGTCCGAAACGTGTTTATCAAAACGTTCTTTAGCCTTTTGCTTTTGTAAGTTAGTTTTTTCGCGGGCTACTTTGTAGTAATAGGAAATCCGATTGTTCAAGTCTCGTATATATTTACTAATCAGTTCCTTATGGTTGTAAGTGGTTTCAGGTGGTCTGCTGGACGTATGTCCAAACACTAGTTCGTAAGGTGAAACGCCATGGGTTTTGTTTGTCGAGTTATTGTAAGCAATAACCGCATACGGGAGTACATTTAGGGGATGTTCATCTGGATTTTCGGCTTTATGGATTCGAATCATTTCTAACAAAGTAAAATGAAATCGTTCTACAGAGCCGTTTGTTTGAGGATGTCCTACGCTTGAATAAGTTAGTTTGATGTCGTACAGTTTACACAAGTCTTTGAATATGGCGTTATCAAATTCCCTACCATAGTCACAATGGATACGCAATGGCGTACCAAAATGTTGGAAGTATAACATCATAGTACTGACAACTGATTTGGCTGATTTGTCTGCCAAAGCATAAGCTTGAGAGTATTTTGTCAGTTCGTCTCTTACAGATAAGATATAGTTCCTGTTAGGTATCTCTAGTATGTCAATATTAATTCGCTCAAATGGTGTTTTAGGCGTTTCAATGTCTTTTGTGCAACTTGGCCAGGTGTACATTTCTTTAATACGGCGGACGGTTTCGTTAATGCCGCGGTGCAAGTTATTTTTCCCGTTATGATATCGTTCAAGGATAAGCGGTATTTCGTCTTTTTCGGGGGTTTTTGTAACGTTTTGGCAAATTTTCCATTTGATTTCTTTTTCAGCGAAAATGAAAGAGAGCATCTCTAAAATTGGAAGATCGAGATTGTTTTCGACACAGTATGTTTTAGATGGAGATAAAGTATCTTGATGTTTGTATATTGATGCAAAAAGAACTTCATTTACAATGTCAGGATCATTTGGAAGTGGGATTATGAAATATTGCCTTCTGCTTACGGTTTTGCTGGCGAATACATTAATTTTAAAGGTTTCGAAGTCAGCGACTTCTTCGAAAATGTCTTCGAAAATGTCGTGATGAAATTCCTGAAGATTGGATGATTGGGGGAAAATTAAAATGTTTTTATTTGTTTTGTCTAATAGTTGACAGTTGGAGAATTCAATTTTGCTGTAGTCAATTAAAGAAGTAGTTTTATAACGTTCTATAAAGGTTTTAAATTCTTCGGACATAGTTTCAAGAGATATTTCATTTTGTTCGGGTTCAGGACTGTCGTCTTCGGATTCGTCGTTTAGGGGTAGGACTTTGAAGGGTGTTAGTTTTGATTTTGACTGAAATGATGAACATTCGTCAAGATGGTTGATTTTAATCCGTGATAAAGCATCAGCGTTCTTATTAACTTTACCAGGCTTGTAAATAATTTCATAGTCGTATTCTTCTAGTTTGAGTCTCCATCGGGCAAGTCTACTACCGGGATCTTTTATAGAAAATAGCCAGGTTAACGGGCGATGATCGGTCAGTAGTAGGAACTTACGGCCATAGATTATCGGACGAAAATGCTTAACCGCCCAGACAATGGCTAAGAGCTCTCGCTCAATGGTGGAGTACCGGGTTTCGGCTTTACAAAGGGTCCTAGAAGCATATCCAATCGGTAAATCCTTACCTATTGGCTTTTGAGATAATACGGCGCCGATGGCAAAAGCGCTGGTGTCTGTAGTCAGTATAAACGGTTCGTCAAAATTTGGGTAAATGAGTATAGGGGTGGAAGTCAATGTTCGTTTTAGTTCATTGAAGGATTTTACGCACTCTTCGTTAAAATTGAACGGTTGGTCTTTTTGTAATAGTTTTGTCAGTGGTTTGGAGATCTTTGCAAAGTTAGAAATAAACCTACGATAGTAACCAGCAAGGCCTAAAAAGGATTTTATGTCTTTAGGGTTCTTTGGTTGTGGAAAGTTTAAAATACAGTCTACTTTTGATGGATTGGGTTTTACACCGTCTTTAGTTATAAGATGTCCTAAGTAAGCGACCTCCTTGCGGAGAAATTCGCATTTGTCAGGCTGTATTTTAAGGTTAGCCTTTCTGAGTCTTTTAAATACGTCTGTCAGTCGTGATAGATGGTCATGTATTGTCAAAATGTCCGTTCTCGACAGTGAATGCAGTTTTCGCGATGTCTTTTGGGTCTATTTCAATCTGGTGGAAACCAGAGGCGAGGTCAAGAGTCGTAAAGTACTGGCATTTGCCTAGTTGGTCTAGTAAGTCTGAGATGTTAGGTAGGGGGTACTTGTCATTGATTGTAAGTTCGTTAAGTTTGCGGTAGTCTACTACAACACGCCACTTCTGTTTTCCAGAGGCGTCTAATTTCTTTGGCACTACCCAGACGGGGGAGGACTAACGCGAATTAGAGGGTCGTATAATGCCTTCATCGAGCATTTTTGCTACCTGGTACTTAACTTCTTGTTTGTGTACTTGGGGATAACGGTATGATTTTGTATACACGGGTTTCGCGTTGTTGGTATCAATACTATGTTTGATTTCATTTGTGAATGATAAGTGGTCGCCTTCGAGGTAGAATATGTCTGAAAAGTCAAGGCATAATTGTAAAATTAAGTCTGACTCTTCGTCGTTTAAATGTTCTAGTCGGAGTTGTTTAACGATTTCTTCTTGTCTGTCGGGTTCGTTATAGTTCAAAGGAGTATTTTGTGAGAGTGAGTTGTAAAGGTTCGAGTTTTAGATTTGAAAAATTTACTATTTTAGGGATGGCATTCGCATTTAGAATGGAGGTTAGAAATTGGCCTTTGCTGTCTACTGTAACAACAGCATTAGGGAGGTGAACTTTTTCAATTTCCATACCTGTTAGAAGGGCTTCGGTGTTTCTTAGTTCACAACTAAGTTTAAAAATTTGTTCGGTACGGGGTTCAATTGAAATTGTATTAATGGACGTATAAGAAGGGGGACGTTGTATAGATTCAGTGGCATTGATTGTATCGTCTGTCACTTTATACAGAGGAAGTGTCTTAAAGTTCGTTATTAGTTGTTTTATGTCAAAATCTATAATGCAGTTGTAGTGCTCGAGAAAGTCAGAGCCTAACAAACCGTCGAATTCTATATCAAGGTTACAGATATAAACCTTGTGAGGGTCTTTTATATTGAAAGGGACGAGGGTCGATTCATTTATAAGAATTTTCTGGTTGGTAATTCCCTGAATTACTACGTTTTCCTGAAATCTATCTCTGAAACGGGTGCAGGTGTCTGGTTTGAAGATAGAAAGACCAGCACCGGTATCTATTAAGAGTTTATATGTGTTAGAAGAATCTGTGATATAGTATAGATTTTTAGAATTTACGGTCAGAAGCGGTCTTATAGAAAGCTCTGTTCGGGGAAGTTCAAATTCGGGTCGAAACTGTCTAGATTTAGCGTTTGAATTTGGGTCTGAAGTTCTGTGATTTCCGGGGGTTCCGTTTGGAAAGGGAGGTTCTGAAAATTTACGGGGGAAAATTCGTGTTCGTTTTCAACGTAGTTGTCAAATTCTGTGTTATCTGTTTTTGAGTAATAGTCGTACTCGGTTTGTGTCGAATCGGAATAGTCTTGGTCGTAACTTCCGAAATCAGTATTTTGGTATTGACTTTCGTATAAGTGAGTATTGGGTTGTTCGTACTCATAATTATAAGAGTTGTTCAAGTGATGTGTTCGTTGTTGTCGGAAAAAGTTTTGATTAGGTTTATATTGAAGTTTCTGTTCTGCTGGAAATTCTGAGTATTGGGTTGGAATTGTGGCCTGTTCTGGAATTGGCTCGGTTTTTGAGAAAATGGGTTAGGACGTATGTTTGAAAAGTTTTGCCCATAGTTTTGATTTTGTTGCATTTGTCTCGATTTAGTGAGACATTCGTTAACAGTATGCCCCATTCTTTTACAGAATGAACATTGTTTTTGTACTGGAAACTGATTGGGTTTTCGAGGAGGTGGACCTTGGTTTCTAAAATTTGAAAATTTTTGAGATTCTAAGTGATGGAGTTGGAGTTCACGTTTTATGCGTGAAACGGCGGTGAGAATGTCTTTAGGATCGCTAGCACGAACTAGTTGTCCTATCTTTGGCTCTAAACCTGTTAGGAGGCTATTTAGTGCCATGAATTCGATCAAGTCGATTTGTGCCTGTTTCTCTTTTTGAGTGAAGTTTTGTTTGTTAACCGCAGCAAGCATTTTTGCTTGGTGGGTTTGTAGTCTGGCTGAAAATGTTAAGGGGGATTCGGTATTTAATTGCCTCATTCTTTGAAGATCTTGTATCAAGGCTGAGAGATCTCTAGGATCTCCAAAGTGGTTCTCTAAGAGTGTCTGAATTTCTGTCAGTTGAGTCGGGTTGCGAGAATTTATTAGTTCGGCAGCTCTGCCGCGAAGTTTATTTTTTATGTGCAATATTAAAAGCACTTGTTGATAGTCAGTTGCCATACTATGTGCAGTTTGGCATGAAGAAATGAAAGTGTTTAAGAATATAGGGTTTCCGTCATATTCCGGAATTATTGCGAAAATTTCTGATATTTTGTATGGCTCTACAGTAGTAGTCGCCGCACCTTGTCTTGTAGTTGCCATTTCAAATATTCAAGTGTAACGAAAACGAAAATAAAAATTTAATAAGATAGTAAAATGGAAGTAAGCAAAGTAACACAAAATAATTTATAAAAATTCAAAATTAAGGTATGAGTAAATTGGTTAAATAAATTCAACTGTTTGCGAACATAAAATAAAATAAAGCGTGGTAAAATAATGCAGAATAATAGTAAATGCGTTTCAAAAATTATTCAATAGCTTAAAACGTAATTCAAAGGAATAAGAAATATATGGAAATTTTAAACGAGAGAACTGATAATAATAATATAAAAATAAATATAAAAATCGTTTCAATAAATAAATGTAAATAATTGAATCAAAAACGAGATGTTTCTACATACGTTATTAGTACCCTAGGCATGAGACTGTTCTGGAGAAGCTGAGGACTGGTTAGCTGTAAGGTTGCGTGTTCCAGGTTCTCGCTGCCACAGTTGTTGTCTCGGTCTGGAAGTTCTTGTCCACAAGGATTTGGAAATCGACACAACTAGTGAGTGTACACGTGTTCTAGCTGTATTGGACAATCCTACTGACTGCGCCAATTTTATATCTTGTAAATCACTTTTGAGTTTTTTAAAAAAATTATTTATTGAAATACAAAAATTAAAACTTTAAATAAAACAGTAAATTGAAAATTAAATGAAATGACTAAATGGTACAAGTATACTAAAGATAAATGACTACCGTGGGACCGCGTCGCTCTGATTTATAACATTAAAAAGCTGACTAATCAAAAGAACGGTCAAGTCGATGCGTTCCCACGTTTACATAGTGAAGCAGGAAACTGGTCAGCGAAATATGATACTTTGTATCTTACACGTGCATGATATTTACGCCTAACATATATATATATATATATATATATATATATATATATATTATTTATTTATTTACTGTTCAAACAGGTTAACACCCAACTACAGAACAGGAAAAAAGCAACTTAAGAGTAACAATAAGTAAATTAACAGCAGTTTTAACCTAAATTTACAACAAATATCAACGATATTGAATAATTACAGAACATGTAGACAAGCTAAAAGTAAAAATTGTATCTTAGAACTGAGAAAACAGACAGTTCAGACACTTATATAATAAAATGAATAGACTATTTCAGTTATCTAAAAAGCTTTATGGCTGAAACAGTACAATTAAAGATGTCAAGCTGGTAATTCACCTCAATTACACTTCGAACACATTTTATATACTGGAGAACGTTTTAGAATATTAGTACGGGAAGTGGGAAGGTAAAAGGTGTGATTTGTCCTAAATGTGATTCTAAACACAAAAATATTTAGTTTTTGCAGAAAAATTGAGTGGTTAAGTTTATTGTTGATGAGTTTAAACAGAAAAATTACTGAATGACTGTCTCTCCGGTGGCTTAGTCTATCTATTTTATGTCGGATAAGAAGTTCAGTGTTTGTGATATCAATTCGCGGATAATCGTGATCTATTCTATATGACAGGAGTTTTAAAAACCGCCTTTGAATTAACTCTAATTTTTGTATGTGAATCATGTAAAATGAACTCCAAATTATATCAGCATACTCAATTTTAGATCTCACAAAAGCAAAATATAACATTTTTAATGTCTCTTGTTGCACCAAATCTCGGGAGTTACTTGCAACAAAGCCGTACATCTTGTTGGCAGCAGAGCAAAATTTGATTCATTGAAATCCGAAAAATAGAAAACGAGAAAATGGATGAGACTACCAAAAAAATATTTAAACCAGTTTCGGATGGACTAGACAAACAAATAACGCAGATCTTGGAAAAACGTGACAAGAAGGAGAAACAACATCAGGAAGAAATTCAACAAAGGTTAGTGAAATCTTGTGACGTACCATAGAATTAGAGAATCTGGTAACTAATATTGATGAAAACCAACAAAAACTTTTCACTGCCATGGTAAATAAACAACATAATTTAATTGGGCATTATTCTCGAAACTAGAACTAGAACTAGAACTAGTGGAGTCAGATATAAAAGAGATAAACGACGGCATATATATGATAAAAAATAATGTGGAGGCTCTTGAATCCAAAGTAGATGACATCGACTCCATCCAGAGCCAGATGGAATTTGAAATCAGTTCCATTAAAAACACAGTACAAAGTGAAGTAAGTGAAGTACAAGATAAAATCAGTGCCATCCAAAACAAAGTGGAAACCGAAATTAAACAATTACACAAGATATGCAGAGAGAGAAATACCAGCACACCGTGAGTACCAAAGGTTCGTTTAGTAAACCGCCCACATTTGATTTCATCTTGGCCCAGATCTAAATGGCAATTTGAAGCCGTGACTACAGCTACTGGATGGGATAACCAAGAAAAATCTACCTCTCTGGTAATTTCGTTAAAAGGTCCGGCATTAGAGCTCCTCCAAAGCCTACCAATCGATTAACAAGGTAATTTCGACAAGATCATCATCATTTTAGACAAAAGATACGACAATCAATTCGTGCGCCAGGTATACCAAGTCCAACTCAGTGGAAAAACGCAAAAATCCGGCGAGAGTCTACAAGAGTTCGAAGCAGAGATTCATAAACGGCATCAGAGATGTGGAAGTATAAAGGAATCTATGGCTTAGTGGCATCAAGAAGAGTAATGAAGCTCTACTTCGGGCTTTGGAAGCCGAGGGTCTGAGCAGTTTCATTCAACCAGGAAGAGCCAGAGTCAACATTTCAAAGACTGTTGGTTGGTACGAACAAACTATTAGAACGGTCACCAAGAACTGGCACCAGAGGAGCATGTTAAGACACTTCCAACATGACTGTCGAGTGAGGCTACCTGAACGATCACCGACCAGGAGTAACCAACAAAACATCCACATGTACAGGAACCGTCAACCAGGCAGCAAAAGGGGGCGAATGCTGCCTAACCCTCCACTAGCCCCCAAAACAATATGCATCTGGGGATTTTGCCAAGATAGCAGCAGCCTAGTCATCAGAGGCACCATCATCGGCTGAACAATTATCATCACATTATTTTCTATTGTAAACAACCATATAAAATCTCCAAAATGTAACTCAAAATAATAATAATAAACAATACCAAATGCAAACCAATTAAAAACTCATATGGATCAAACAATACCTCAGTTACTAAATTTGAAATTAATCTAAAAAGATTTGATAAATCCGTATGGTTCTTTTATATATGCAAATGAAATTTAAAAAACAATGGTCAATCAAAGGCAATTATTTAATTTAGAATTTAGAACCCGCTACTAAAATGTATTATTCCCAATAAATAAAAATTGTAACTTTTATATTATAACTGTTTTGAACGCCTACTGGAATATTTAATATAACTGCAAAGTTGTACTACGTTGTTCACTTTCGGTTTGTTTAAAGCTCACCACTTTATCTTCTTGAAGCGTGTCTTTGATATAGATTGGCTTTTGTTACACCTTTTGATGTATCTGGTTGATACCTCAAACCTCTGCTTCTTTTCAAATCTCGCTCCAAAACATTGTAGCTTATGCTCCCTTATATCTGTGTGCACCTTCCTATATCAGCTTTCTTTCTGTATTGACTACCAACTCCAACCAATACTGCTTTACCTCTGCTGCTTGGCTTAACTGCTTTCTGTTAACTTTTGTTTCTGTGTTAATGTACTACCATTAATTTTGTGCACATCTGCTCCTTCGCTTCTTCAGGTTATGATTGCTTTTGATTAACTTCGCAATACCAAATTGAAACTCTTGAAAAATTTTCTTTTGGCAATTTAAACGTCACTTAATAAACCACAGTATATATATATATATATAGGGTGTAAACGGTTTGAGTGCAAAGATTTTGAAGAACAATACTTCAGGCAAAAACAAATCAAAAAGCTTTATAACATTTTCTAAAATAAACTATAGTTTTGCCAAAAAGGATACATAAAGTTAGAGTTTATGTAGCCCTTGCTACAGTGAATAATACAATAATTTCGATTTCAAAATGTCGGTAAATCTAAATATGTAAATACTCAATAGCTTATACATCTTTAATAGCCACATTAAAAATGAAAATTGATTATTTAAACTCGAAATATGCTTTTATAATTTAGTGTAAGTTTCTCCGAATAGATATGGCAACGTGGCATTTTACTTTAACGACGACTGAGAGTTACGATTGTTTTTTGCGAATTCGATTCTTGTAAATAAGAATAGATAAACGGTAAAATGATTTGAATGATATCTATTTGATGTAGACTTCATGGTTTGCTTTCCATTTAATATATTTTTTAAATAAATAAAATCGGTTGTGATTAGTGTGTAAGTTCGAAAATTAAGAATAGTGCGACAGTATTTATTTGTGATAAATAATGGCCGATTATACAATTAGGGAAAGACATGACATGCTCTTAATTTATGGGGAAAGCAGACGTAATTGCAGAATAGCAAGAATGTTATACAGGGAAAGGCTGTGAATAATCCGTTGTTTCAACTCAGTTCTATCATTATAATAAATTCGGTAAGTATGATTACATATTTACTTGTCTAATATAAATGATATTTATCAAATCATTAATAATGACTCTTCGAATAATTTAACTGGTAAAAAACTACATATACAGATCTCTTGAGTTGAATGTCATATTTACCCAACTTTGTATAATTGCATAAAATAAACCGCCAAATACAAATTCTAATTACTTGTAATAATTGTAATACCTTGTATTAAAAACGTAAATATTTTCAACAAAATATATCATACATTTTTATTTAATTCTAAGGTCAATATCATCAGTCAATACAAAAACACAGGTTTTTTGTCGGCGTAGTCATTTCTTTATTATTCGCGCTAAGCGTGAATCTGCTTCGAACGCGAGCGACGTTGCCGGATTGACAATAATTTACTTAATATGATTTAGGGATTTTCTTGGTTATTAAGGCCTACTGACCATAGTGGTATAAGAGTTTTTTGTTTAATTTGGTGTATACTACCTCCACCTAAAATATATGCACTCAAACTATTTACACCCTGTATATATATATATATATATATACATATATATATAGGTTAAATAATCAACGGGATTCAACCTGAAGGTGGCCGAATTAAAACTACGTGTTAACTCTTGGTCCTTTAATGAAGAGCTTTCGAAGAGTTTCTCTCCTTCATCAGTTCAATACTAGAATGTTTTGGTTAAATTACTATATTGTTATAAAAATCTATCCAGTCCGTCCCTGGTTTCATTCCGTGAGACATCGATCATTGTGATAGAACAAAAAAGAAGATCTAGAAGGTTCGGATAGAAAAAAAACTTATCTCGAAATAAGTCGACAACTGTAAAATTGTCATTGGATTGTACGAGAGAATTCGATGCTGATTTTAAAAGGAACGGCCATCATCACAGCAGTCAGTTAGTTGTGGCGAAGAGTTTATTTCGTATTATTTAGATATTCGAATCAGCTGTTGTGAATATTTGATGTAAATAAAAGTTTCTAGAAAGTGAGAGTGAATATTAGTTTTTAAATTTTATTTGAACCAGCGGAGTTTATAACAAATTTGGTGATCAGAAGTAAAGGAATAAGTGAATTTAAAATCGCAATTTAATTTATGGAAACCCGAAGTATGGAAAAGGAAAAAATGGAAGACTATAAAAAAATTCAAAGGGATTACGGATGGACTAGATGAAAAAATTACCCAGATCCTGGAAAAACGTGACAAGAAGGAGAAACAACATCAAGAAAAAACTCAATAAGGGTTAGTGAAATATTTTGATGAAAAACTTAAAAAAATAGAATTAGAAAATCTTGTCACAACGATGAAAAGCGAACAACAAAATCTTGTCACTGCCATGGAAGAAAAACAGCAAAATTTAATGGAAAGGTTGTTCTCGGAATTTGAAGAAAAACAAGGCCAGACTGAAGAAAAAAGACAACTGCAATTTGAACAATTAATGCAAATAGTATCACAAGTTAATGAAACCGTTAATGAAAGAATGCAAAGAGTAGAGTCAGATATAAAAGAGATAAATGACGACATAAAATCCTAAAAAATAACGTGGAGGCTCTTGAAACCAAAGTAGATGACATCGATTCCATCCAAAGCCAGGTGAAATTTCAAATCAGTGCTATCCAAAACAAATTAGAAACAGAAATTTAAAACATGCACAGGACTTAGAGCGAGGAAAATACCAGAACACCACGAGTACCAAAGGTTCCGTCAGTAAACCACTCACATTTGATGGCAGTTCATCGTGGACCATGTATTAACAACAAGTAGTGAGTCAGCTAACGGATGAGAAAACCAACAAAAATCTACCTGTCTTGTAATTTCCTTAAGAGGTCCGGCCGTAGAACTCCTCCAGAGCATTCCAGTCGATGAACAAGGCAATTTTGACAAGATCATCGCCATCCTGGACAAAAGATACGACATAAAGTCCTTGAGCCAAGATTACCAGGTGCAACTAAGTAGGAAAATGCAAAAACCCGGAGAGAGCCTTCAAGAATTCGAAGCAGATGTTAGACGTTTGGTGAACTTGTCCTACCCAGACCTGCCAGAGATCAATTGGCCACACAGAGTTTTATAAACGGTATTAGAGATGTCGAAGTACAAAGAAATCTAAGATTAAGTGGCGTCAAGAAAAGCAATGAAGCTTTACTTCGGGCGTTGGAAGTAGATGCCGTCATTAACATGTCCAAGCCGAGGGTCCGAGCAGTATCCTTTAACCTGAGTCACCATTTCAAGCACTGCTGGCTGGTCTGAACCAACTATTAGAACGGTCACAAAGAACTGGCAGCAGAGGGGCATGTTACCGCTCACGATCACCAACAAGGGGTAGCCCACAAACCGACCTTAACAACCAGGGAAACTCCAATCAGTCAGCATAAAGGGGCGAATGCTGACTAACTATGCACCAGCCCCCAGGACAGTATCCATCCGGGGATTTTGCCGAAATAGCAGCAGCTTAGTCATAAATCAATGGCCGAGCAATTACCGTCACCATCGATACCGGCACCGCCGTGTCCATTGCCAAGTCCAGGGTTTTGAGAGCATCAGAAATCCGTCCAGTTACCAACAACATCCAGCTCCGAACAGTTACCGGCGAGTCCATGTCAATACAGGGTGAAGGAGATATAGTACTGCAGATAGGGGAAAACCGAATCCGCCATAGGGTCCTGATAGGGGATATTGAGGACGATTTCATACTGGGTATGGACCTAATCAGCCAGCATGGATTTATGTTCGACCCGGGATATGATGTTTTTCGGTTCGTAAATGTGGAATTTGTATTGACACGGTCCGTCAACAGTTCAACTACATCCATAAAAAATCCTCAGCCAGAATTCCCGGTCGAACGGAACGATTATTCATGGGCAGCTAGCAAGCAATCCTGGGAGCTGCGTTGGAATGGTGGAGGAGTCCGTACACTCAGCTCATGACTACTTAGTTGGACGGTTTTAACTATATTAAAACCGGACGAGATATACTAATCAGAGTCCTGAATTTGTCCAACAACGACATCAGAATTGCCAATGGTCAAGAGCCAGTCGAGACCATCATCAATTGCGAAGAAGAGTACCAGACGTCTGTGAACGAGACAGGGCCCAGTAAAGAATTCCTACAACAATTTGCTGACCATTTGACACACCTGACACCAGAGGAACAAAAGAAAGCCAAGCAATTTATCACAAAGCACTGGCAAATTTTTAACAGTGAAGATCTAACCACCGGTCGCACCAACATCATCCACCACCGAAAACATACCGGGAAGGCTCAACTCATCAGAATACCACCTAGGCGACTACCATTGGGGCAACAACAGGTAGTCGACGAAAACATCGAGTCCATGTTACAAAATGGAGTTATTGAGCCATCCATCAGCGCATGGTCCGCTCCCGTCGTGCTAGTTAAAAGGATGGAACCTCCCGATTTTGGGTGGATTACAGTAAGCTGAATGACGTCACCAAGGAAGACAGCTATCCACTACCTCAAATTGATGACCAAACTAGCAGGCTCCCGTTGGTTCTCCACACTAGATCTAAAGAGTGGATATTGGCAGGTTGGTCTACAAAAAAACGACAGAGAGAAGACAGCGTTCTCCACTAGTAAAGGGCTGTTTCATGTTCCAAAGAGAAGTAGAATTATTGAGCCACGTCGTTTCCGAGTCAGGAATACGCACCAACCAATACAAGATAGAAGCCATTCGTGATTGACCAGTCCCAAGAGACAAACATGAACTCCGATGCTTCTTGGGTCTCTGTTTCTACTATAGGCGATTTGTTGAGGGATTTGCCATCATTGCCGCGCCTCGACATCGGCAGACCACTGTGAATCAGGATGCGAAACATCATTCAGACGACTGAAGGCAGCACTATGTTCCAGCCTAATCCTAGCATTTCCTACTCAGTTCATGTTCATGGCAAGTTCATCTTAGACACCGACGCCAGTAACACAGGTTTGGGAGCCGTTCTATCCCAGGTGCAAGATGGTGAAGAGAGGGTGATCGAATACTATACGCGTGGATTCTCGAAACCGGAAAGAAATTATTGCGTCACCAGAAAAGAACTTCTTGCAATAATAAGGGCTGTAGACCATTTCCACAAATACCTCTATTGTCGTCATTTCCTAATCCAAACGGATCATGCAGCCCTCAAATGGCTGCTGGACATAAAGACACCGGAAGGACAACTGGCCAGGTGGATGGAGAAATTACAGCAATACGATTTCAAGGTGAAACATCGTGCCGGCCGTTTGCACAATAATGCCGATGCCCTATCTAGAAGACAATGTATAGCAGAATGCGGACATTGTCTGAAAAGGGAACAGCGAGAGGCTATCTCCATCAGACAGATCCGAATGCAGGCCAATGAAGACTGGACAACGGAACAGTGCATCCAGAACCAAATGGTTGATCCAGACATAGAACCAATCCTGTCACTCAAAAAGAGAGGGGCGCCCAGGCCACGATGGGACGAGGTAACTAGATACTCGGGCGTCCTGAAATCATTATGGGCCCAGTAGCACTCTTTAAGAGAAGAGAATGAAATGCTCAAGCAAGTTTGGGATGGCCGAGAAACCAAGTCCCAACTGGTAGTTCCGAGGAAAAAGGTACCGGCCATCCTAACCGAAGTACATTATGGAATTATCGGGGGCCATCTGGGCATGAGTAAAACCCTAGACAAAGTTCGCCATCGGTACTACTGGGTAAATTACTTCGAATACGTCAGAGTTTGATGCCGGAAATGTGACACCTTTGCAGCCAGTAAGGGCCCAAAGACCCGAACCAAAGGCAGAATGCAGCAATAAAATGTGTGTGTCCCATTTGAAAGAATTGTCATCGATGTCGTCGGTCCGTTTCCCGAGTCTGAGAGGGGGAACAAATATATTCTTGTCGCAATGGATTACTTCAGCAAATGGCCTGAGGCATATGCGATACCCATCCAAAAGGCAACTACTGTAGCGAGGGTGCTAGTAGTAGTAGTAGTAGTAGACCAGGGGCATAACTTCGAATCGAATGTATTTCAGAAGTTCTGTATGATGTTGGAGATCAAGAAAACGAGAACAACACCATTGCACCTACAGCTAGACGGAATGGTGGAAAGATTCAACAGGACGTTGTAACAGCGCCTATCCAAGGTCGTCAGCAATAACCAGCGTGATTGGGATGAGCATATTCCCACATTCCTGTTGGCATATCGCTCAGCCGTACGTAATAGTACAGGCCTGTCTCCAGACAGGGTCCTATTCGGAAAAGAGATCTGCGATTTGGTTTTTGGCTCCCCCGAAGAACCTTCCCAAGACAACAACGATTATGTCGACACAGCTCCGACACAACATGTTGGCAGTACACGAATTAGTCCCAACGCAGATGTTGGCCACCACTGACTGCATGAAGACGCGATATGAACTCAAGGCCAATTCAGTCGGGTTCCAAGAGAGGGACAAAGTCTGGCGGTACAACCCCCAACAGAGCAAGGGTAAATCTCCAAAGCTTACACCCGCCTGGGATGGTCCATACGAGGTCGTCAAGTGGATTAATGACGTCGTCTACCCTATCCGTCGAAACCCCAGGGCTAAGTTAAAGGTGGTCCATTTAGATCGACTCGCACACTACCATAGAGAGGATGTTTATTTTCAGTCAGTTATTTTAGTGCGTTCAGCTTATTTGTTCTTATGATTTCGATGTAAATTATATTAGAATCAGCTGTTGGAAATATTTGATGTTTACGTGTAAATAAAAGTTCTAGAAAGTGAAGTGACTGTCAGTTTTTAAAGTTTTATTAATTTGAACCCACGTAAATAAAGTTATTATTTTGTTAAATTTAATAAAAATCCTTTTTAAGAAGTTTAATCTGAGAAGTGATATCTCAAGTTGGCATAGTCAGTAGAATCTGTCAACGCTACTAGAGCACGAGCTTAATTCTAACTTGTAGCGGCGGACTATATCCCTCAACGGAGCAAAGAACCTGGAAGAAGTCCCAAATGCGATAACACGGATCTTCCAATGTTCCTGTTGATGTGAGTAGTTTAAGGTTTTAAAGAAGTGAATTAATTGATTATTTTGATATATTTGATTATTTGATGTTTTTAGTTTATTTGATTATTTGACTGATAATTCGATTTATTGATTGATTTATTGATTTGAATCAAGATATTATTTGATTATTTGAATTGAAATATTTATTTGGTATATTTTGATTTAGTTTTATATATTTATTTTATTATTTCATACTACCGTTCTATTATCCAAAATATCGTTTATTCCCCATTTATTTACATTTGCTTAATAATTTTTATACTATATTTTAATTGAAACCCATTTTACGATCCCTCGTTTTTTATATTCTTTTATTTTTTTTCAACTTGTGTACACTTTTAATTCTAACACATAGAAATGGCACAAGCAACAAACAATTTGGTTTTCGATGAAACCAAAATGTACCGGTTTTCGGAAATATGTTCTATAATTAGGGTATTTGAAGGCGACCAAATCTACTTGGCCACCTTCATACAGGCATGTATTGTTCGTACAATATGTCGACTACAGATCAAAAATATCATTCATATTAAAAATAATCTTAGGGGCAAAGCGGCTCAGTTAGGCAACTCGAGGAACCCCGCGTCATATTTGGAAATTAAGCAGCTTCTAACACTGCATTTCGGAGACTCGCGTGAGCTGTCGTATTTGATTCACGATCTCCAACGCTTAAAACAACTTGCAAACGAGTCTCCCCTGACCTTTTATAATAGGTTTCAGGTTTTGAGTGCGAAAATGCACTCATGCATTCGAAAATCCTCTGGGCTAATCAATGAACAAAAAGACGCTCAGACAACCCTTGTAGATACGATGGTTCTAAACACACTACTTACTGAACTAGAACCTCGTTTAGGCCAAATAACTCGTGCCAGCAATCCCAAAGACCTTCTGGAGGCATACTCTCGAATCAGAAGAGAACTTCAGTTGTCATACTTTGAAGATCAAAAAATACACAAATCTGTTCTTTCTAAACCCACATTTCAGGTCCGAAAGCCATCACAACCACCGAAATGTTTAAATTGTGGACGATTAGGCCACATTCTAGTAGATTGTCGGTTGCGACAGCAAAACAACCCTCAATCTTACAACTAAAATATTAGACTAAATTTTATAGGGCCAAATCAATCTTCGAGGCCAAATCCACCCCCAAATACCAACCATCAAGGTCCACTGTTTCTGTAATACAGACCAATCCTCACTATCGTCCAGAAAGGACGCATCATTTCCATGAATAGTGATTATCAAGAATATTCAGTAAGCGACTACGGCTATAATACTGAAAAAGCCCATACATCTACGACGATTTCAGTCAAAATCCTGTCGATTATAACATTGAACAAACTCTAGACGATAACTTCGTTACACCTTTGAACAATCACGAATCACGAATACCAGAATTTTCTGGCTCTCCCGAGCCTAGATCAGCCCCCTGATTCAACAACTACCATTTCCGAAGTCCAAATCTAAATCCAGAATTTGAATCTGGAAGATTACAACCAAAAAGCAAATTTCCCAGAACAAGCATTTCTCTAAGTCCTCTTTTAACGGTAATCTTCAAAAATCTGTATTACATTCAGGACGCTTCCGAAAAATTCTCTCCTCCTCGATACCGGGGCTGATATCTCCATTTAAAAAAAAACCGTTAAGAATTTCCGTCAAAGATTTTCCGAAAAAGTGACAATCCAAGGTATAACGCACGAGAAAATCCCTATTTCTGAATCAACTCTTATTCCATTTGCCACAGGTAACCCTCATAAGATTTTTATCTACAATTTAGATATTGAGTTTGATGGAATATTAGGTCTTGATTTTCTTGAGCATGACGAATGTATTGATGACTTAAAATCAAAACAGTTAATAAGGAACTTCAAAACTATTCCTTTACAAAAAGTCCCCGATCATGATCAACGTAAAACACAACCGACAGACATTCCCAATACTAAAATACCAACTTGTACTCAAAACAGTCGAATAACTATCCAGGCACATACAGAACATTTTTTCAAACTAAAATGTGAACTTACAAATAGTGACGCAATTTTACCGACACAAGTAATTGATAAAGTACGACTTTCCAACGCAGTTGTACATATTAATTCAAAAGGATAATTTCTGACTTGAATAATAAACGCGAAAGCAATGCCCAAAACTTTTACTTTTCCAATCTTCATTTAAAACCCATTGACCATACACATCCTCTCTTAAATCTGAATACACACGATTCCTCTGACTCTATAAACTTAGACAGAAACTTAACTATTAGAGAACAAATCCGTACAGAACAAACAACCTTAATGACGAAAAGCGAGAACTTATCATGAACCTCTGTTTAGAATTCGAAGATGTTTTCTATCTTGAAGGCGATGTTTTGTCCTTTTCCAACCCAGTAAAATATTCAATTGGGACCAATAATGCCAAGCCCGTTTTCACAAAATCTTACAGATATCCTCAAGTCCATAAGGAGGAAGTGAAAACTCAAATTGATAAAAATGCTTGATCAAGCCATAATCAGACACTCTTCTTCTCCTTGGTCCTCCCCTGCATGGGTCGTCCCCAAGAAACTCGATGCTTCTGGTAAGCAAAAGTGGCAAGTTGTTATTAACTACAGGAAATTAAACGAACTAACTGTAGACGATAAATATCATCTGCCCAACATTTCTGATCTCCTCGACCAACTTGGTAAGTGTCAAACTTTTCGACATTCCCAAGACGGGTTTCTCTGTTGACAATGGCCGAATTCGTTCGTATGCCGGTTTGGTCTAAAAAATGTACCATCTACATTTCAGGGGATCATGGACAACATTTTTTTGGGTATCCAAAATGAACGATGCCTTGTGTACATGGATGACATCATAGTACATTCACCAACCATCCATGAGCCTATGTCCCGTTTCACAGAAGTCTTTAAGCGTCTTAGACAGTCAAACTTAAAAACTCAACCTGACAAGTGTGAGTATCTCCGTAAGGAAGTTGCTTACCTTGGTCATCTTATCACCCAAGAAGGAGTAAAGCCAAACCCTTCAAGGGTTGAATGTATACAGAATTTTCCTCAGCCCCAAACTCCTAAAGATGTTAAACCTTTTCTTGGTCTCCCCGGATATTACCGACGATCATCATCATCCAAATTTCGCCAAGATCTCGAAACCCCTAACGAAACTCCTCCAGAAAGACGTTAAATTCATCTTCGACGCAGATTGCAAGTCTTCCTTCAACGAACTGAAACAAGCCCTTGTATCTGACCCTAACTTAATCTACCCAAATTTCAAAGAACCATTCCTGCCCACTATTGATGCTAGTGCTTTTGCAATTGGAGCTGTTCTCTCACAAAACCCCGTAGGAAAAGATCTTCCTATGGCATATGCTTCCTGTACTCTCTGCGCTGTAGAAACTCGATACTCCACTATCGAGCGGGACCTGCTAGCCATTGTTTGGGCAGTCAGGCACTACAGGCCTTATCTTTTTGGGAGAAAGTTTACTTTACTCTGCGATCACCGCCCGCTGACTAGGCCCTTTCATTGTCAAAGATCCTGGCAGTCGTCTAGCCAGATGGCGCCTCCAGCTAGAGGAGTATAATAACTATAAAATCGAATACAAGCCCGGCAAGGTAAACTTGAACGCAGACGCTCTTTCCCGTATCAAAATTAATCACTTCAAACAATGTATAGGCTTTATGTCTAAAATCAACTTTTTTGCAAATAACGAAACCGACCCAGAACAACCAGACTCCGATAATGATCAAGAACCCGAGAATCATGACGAATGAATGACAACGGAATTTAATCTATTTATACAACTATATAAACCGAGTCGATTATCGATTATTCAAAAACTGAAATAGACAAAACTCACAAACGAATAGTCACTTTCTTCTATCAAAATAAACTCAATGACTTGCATGACAAAATCATCGAAGACATTTTCGAAGAAGACCCAAATTTCACTACTGATACTCTAAACGTTCTAGCCAGTAAAACTGTAAGGCATAGAAAACATTTAATTGTACCTTTTCCCTTTGATCCTGGAACAGTTGTCACATCTTTTTAATATCCTCTATAACAAACAAGATCAGTTCGACGAATCCGGACCTTTTTGTATTGAAAACAACGAAGACCTACCCATTCTTGAAACACTATCCTTTATACTTGTAGACAAAGGCAGTCCCACTGCGGCAAAAATAACCTTCATCGTGGAATTAACGAGACCATCCGACGCATTAATGAAAAGTGTAATTGGACTGGACTAATCAAAAGTGTAGAGCAATTTATTAAGTCATGCGAAACTTGCCAAAAGGTAAAGTTCTGTAGAAAAAACTTAAGTGCTCCTTTTGTCATAACTGAAACACCAAAAACACCTTTCGAACGTATCAACATTGTTATTTTCGAATAACCAACTAGAAACTACGCACTGACAATTAGGGATGAACTCACCAAATTTACTCAAGCCTACCCTATTGGTGACAAAACAGCTAAAACTGTAATTAACACCCTCCTAATATTCTTTTAACATTACGGTACACCTCTTCGCATCCATTGTGACTATGGAGGTGAATTTGATAACACTCTCATAAGGGACCTGTGCGAACTATATGACATAAAACTATCCTTTTCAAGTGTCCACCATCCCGAATCAAATGGTTCTATCGAAAGGTTTCACGCGACTTTAGCGAAAATGATAAGGGCAAATACAGCTGAATATCTATTCAACGTCCTCCCTTACGCAGTTAGCTGCTACAACAACACCAAAAACAAGACTACCGGCTTCACGCCCTACGAACTTATCTTTGGGCACACTTCTAGTAGACCCCCCGAAACAATATACGATCAGGAAAAACTCATTTCCAAATACGTTAGGGACCTTAACAACAGAATGAACTACTACTATAGACTTGCCCGCGCAAAAACCAACCAACAAAAACAAAAATCTAAAGTTAGATTCGACAAACATGTTTCGACTAACCAACCAGAATACAAAGTAGGCGACAAGGTTACGTGAGATTAAAGGCAAATCCGAAAACAAATTCAATGGTCCTTTTGAAATTACCGCGATACGAAAAAACTCTGCCACTGTTATAAATTTAAATACTAACTAAATTAGTAAAATTAACTTTGACAGACTAAAACCTTATTTTGCATGAATCCCTTCTTTTCAGATTCTGTGTATTGTTTTCAGTTGTGAACCTCCAACAGTACTCTCTCACACCCGTTAACAATACCATAGGAGTTTTCTTCCATGCAGAAGGCACACTTAAAATTTCTAACGACTAAATGGAGACTTCTTGTCTTCAAAGATCTCAGCCCTTTCAGAGGTGCTATATCAAATAATGACGCGATACTAAACCAAATTTTAGAAACTATCAACGAAAACACAACTAATACAAAATCATTTAAACCAAAAATACAGACACATGTGAGCCTCTTGAAACAAATTGCTAAATCCATTAACTCTAAATATACAGACATATTCGCTGACACTGAAACTAAGCCTACTAACAGACGAAAACGTGGACTGGGATCCGTTTGGAAAGCTATTTCAGGAAACTTAGATGCAGCAGATGGTGAATACATAAATGACTGTATAACTAGAATTACTAAAGACCTACACCAAATTCAAGACTTAGTAAAAAAACAAATTTATGTAACAACTTCAGTCATTACGAGCCTTAATAGCACTTTACAAAATTCCAATCCGAGGAGAAAATATTCTCGAATAACATTGGAAAAATAAGGCAGTCAATTTTATACAGTTCAAAAGATCTTGATTTTTATGAATTTCAAATCAATATCTTGGATCTGTGTGGAAGACTAATGGAGAGTTACATATTTATCGAAAACACTCTCGATGATGTTTTAACTGCAGTCTCTTTCGCCCGCTTAAAAATTTTACATAGCTTAACACGTTGACCGCCAAGGCGGTCCCAAGGACCGCCTGTCAAATTTTGTCCTGCGCCTTCCGGATTAAACCTGATTTTTTACTTTCAATACTTTAAAATTATAAATATGAATAATTCTTATAAGTTTACAATGTTTCCCTTCTTCGCTAAAACAAAATTTCTTAGGCGGTACAGTGGACCGCCTTGGCGCGAGGTGAATGTCAATACTTGAATCACACTTGAATATTTATTTATATTTTCACTTTTTTTATTTATTTAAATGTTGTAAAATTAAATTCATATTAAATAATTAAACAAAAGGTTGTAATTTATTGTTTCCTTGTCCCAAAAATGAATAGCAATAGATTTTATATTAGTAAAAGAAAAAAAAAGTAAAATTGAAAACTGAAAACCAAGTGTGAATTCTTTTAATACAGCGCCAGAGCGGTCCCGTAACGTAGACTTATACATTAGAAAGCGGTCCCGTGGCGTGGGGAGAGGTTATTCTAGTTGAAGGCAAGGCGGTACAAGGGACCGCTCTGGCGTCCTGAGGAAGAAACACAACTGGCCAACAGACGTCATGGCGGTCAACGTGTTAATCATAGCACCAGTAGATTTGGTCGGTTCCCTTCAAAAGATTTCTCAGTCACTTCATGAAAATAATTTACCACTTCCTATTTACAGTTCAAATGTTGCTCAGTATATCGATTTGATAAAATTGGAAGTTTTTCAAATCAACATTAAAATCAGTTTTCTACTAAAAATTCGCTTCTAGTTACTCGAATACGAGAAGGCTACGAGAATTATGCGAACCGACCTGAAGAGGGCAGATGTGACTCTGCAGAAACGTCGTCATTTTACCATCGATCCCGGCAGGAATCAGTTATCAACTACGCGGATAAATTCCCGGAAACCACCTAAAACATTTAGTGCCCGCGAAAACTAAAAAACAAATATATATATATATATATATATATATATATATATATATATATATTGAAATAGAAATAAACACATACAATAATTAGAGTTAATAGAATTCACTAGTTATTATAGAATAATGCCAATAGTAATATAAACAGGGAAGAATGTTAGGATGGTTTCAGATGTAAGAACACAATGCCAATATCAAATGTAGGTATAGATACAATAAGGCAGGTCATGAACTGGTAACTTCTAATGCAAATGTAATAAATAGACGCATGGAGAAATATTCTAGTTGTTGAATATATCATATCGGAGATGTTTAAGTAATAGAATGAAAGAATTTTTTCCTTGATTTTGATATAACAACTTAGGGAATGACGTTTAATAAATTTAACAGTCCAGATTTTCAATAATTCTATATTTTTCGTACAGCGAGGGTTATAATTAATATCCTTGAATATTTCAGAACAAACGGCATTTCAACATTCATTATTTGCATATAAATACTTCAAAATTAGAATTGACATAACAGATAATTTTTAAATAACTAACGAACGGATCCATTTGAAATTTATAGAGGACGAGAAAGATATATAGCTGGTTAGACTGAACAATGTAAAACCTTTCAGGAATTAGGAGCAGGCTATATTTTGAGTGCGAGTGACAATTGGATCAAGGAACGAGAGGAAAGAAAATTACATATTTTACGAAAACAGGATGATATTTTGGAAATCTAAGCATATGGGAAGTGAAATTTGAATAAGCGGATCAACATATGGAGGAAGGAAGACTGGAAAATTTGTAATTAAAAAGTGAAATGAATTTTCATTCTGTCAATATAAAAACTATAAATAAGCGACAGGGTATGTCTCAAATACATAAAGAAGTGTTCGAAAGAACATTCAATTGTGGGAAGCGCAACTGATGAAGGTTCCCTAACCAGAAATAATATATATTATATATATTGTCTTGCGTACAAAAGAATGACACCTCGAAGAGAGTGTTAAAAATGGCGTTTAACTGTCAATTTCGAAATTCAAATTTTTGCAAATGGTATTACAAGATTGATACAGTGACCAACAGCCAGAAGATTCAAAGAAAGCAGGTCTGCGCAAAAGCTTTTGAAGTGCAGTCGGTATAGAGGAAAATTTATAAAGAGAGCCTTCAAACTAAGCAGCAGATAGTAAGTAGTATTGGATTGAGATTACAAACAAATTATAAAGAAAGCAGGCAAATTAAGGAGCTGTCAGAGAAATGAGCAGACAGCAAGCAGGTACTCGAACGACATAGAGGTGGACGGAGAAGCGGTTTGAAGCAGCAGTTGCAAAACAAGAGGATAAAGTGGTTGATACGAACTTAAAGTAATCAGATGCAATTTTGCAGTAAGGTTAAAAATTTCATACTGTATTCATATTCAGTTAAAATAATAGAATTTATAATTGCTTTTAATTCATTGGTAAATAAAGATTTTTAGTTTCGGGTTTGAAAATCAAAAATTATTAACTTGCATTTGAAATAGCATTGTTTCATCAAATCCTTTTAGATCAATTCATTTATTTCAAGTTTAGTTTAGTGTTTTATTTTTATTAATAGTTTGAATTTTGAATTTTTCACATGGTTGTTTTGATTGAAATATAAAATTTTAATACAAAAATATATACGAAATTTGGGTTTTATTGGATGACAACAGTCGATTGAATGTTAAATGTTTACATTAGATATATTGAGTCTCAAATAGCCGGAACAAGTTCGTGCTGGAATTTTTATATTTTCAAAAAGAATTGGAGTTTTGAAAACAAGTTAAATGGTTGAACAACTCAAAATTCATAGTCCAGCCAGTGATCACTTTCGCGAGTAATTTGTCCAAGCAGCACCGATTTTCCTAAAAATTTGGATTTGAGTACTACTTACTCTCTGCTTCAAAGTTGACCCTGTGCCGGGGGATGCTATCCCTTCTTGGGGTGAAAAATATTATATAAAAAAAACATCCGGGAATTAAAGTCAATTCTTTTCGATTTTTCAACATATTTTTATACGGTTTTTCGTAAATAACTTTAAAAATATGCACTTTAAAAATCAGTTGGACCAAATATGTAGCTTATAAAAAACAAAAAATATGTTGGGTTTGTGGCTTCTGTACAACCAATAAAATGGAGTTATAGCTTGTTGAAATTTTGTTTTTATTGAAAAATAAATACCACCCCAGTTGAAATTTATTGCTACCACTTCACAAATCACTTGACTTATTTATTTTAAAGAGTCTTAGAAAGTTTGACTGGTTTAAAATAAGTAGTTTTGAAAAAAGTCGTGCCTCAAGGAAATATTGTATTTTTGTAATTTTGCAAACAATTGTCTTTTTTTCAAAATAACTTAAAAACTATGAGAGATAAGGAAAATTTTGTAGAGTACAAAATTGTAGGTTTTGTTTTTTTTTTGTAGTAAAAAAATTAAGTTAGATATGACTGTTTAAAGTTTGTACATGTTCGTAGATAGTACTATTAGGTCACCCTTTCAGCTCAAGCCCCGTTCAAAAATAAGGGCTAAATACATTTTTAATTTACATGAGCTTTTATATAAAAAAACCTACAAATTGGTGATTTGTAAAGTGGTAGCAATTAATTTCAACTGAGGTGGTATTCATGGGGAATTTGTACATTTTTTTTGTCAAAAAAACATGTTATTTATGTCATAATTTGCTTAATTTCATGCTAGACACTTTTGTAAAAAAACAAATTCAAGCATTAATAAACTTTTTTTCCCAAAAATGCATTGTTTTTCAATTATTTCACTATAAAATTTTCAATTTTGGTTTTGACGAATAAAAGAAAAATTTCAACAAGCTATAACTCCGTGTGTATTGGTTCTACAGAAACCATAAACCCATTTTTTTTGTTTTTTTATAAGCTACATTTTTGATCCAATTTTTTTCTTAAAGTGCATATTTTTTAAGTTATTTATGAAAAACCGTATGAAAACAAGTTCTTGTTGGATAAAAAATAAAGACTTTCACTTGAGATTTACTCGAAAAAAATGGACTTTCAGAAAAAACTTTAAGACACGAAAATTGCTTAAAATTAGTTAATTTATCCATTCCCAGAGTTTTTCATATAATATTCTTCACCCCCGAGAAGGGGTTCCCCCTCCTTCACGGGAAAAAAGCAACCCCCGGTACAGGGTCAACTTTGAAGTAGAGGGTAAGTAGAAATTCAATCTAATTTTTTAGTAAAATCGGTGCTGCTTGGACATATTACCAAGTATTACCGTTTTTTACTTTCATTGACCACTATTAATTACAATACAAAGGTCCAGGCAACTTTCTTATGGAAAAATGGACTTCCATCAAATTGTTTGAAATTTTGGTATGTTGTAGAAGTTGATGTTCTGACTAAAAGAGTCCATGAGCTCAAACAAATTCTAGTTTTCGAGATACAGGATGTTAAAAATCGAAAATGCCGCATTTTTTAATAGATTTCGTATGTCAGATGTGTTTTATTTCCGGTTAGTGGAGAAATTGTGATTTGTATATTATTGGATATAAATATTTAACAAAACAATTGACATATTTTGCTAGATTACAGGGTATTTAAAAAATACGTAACATGTGCTTTTGGAAAAATCTTTTTTTATTACAACGTTGAAAACATAAGAAGATGTTATTGCACAATTAATATCCCATTAAATTAATAATTTCTTAGATATCGTTGGCTTAAACTACAAACCGGCTAACTCCTCTTTTGACGAAATTTCAGATTTTTGCTCCATATATTAAAGTTAACCGCAATCTACCGCTTAGTAAACAATATAACTCTAAATAAATGTTAAATATTTCAAAATCGTCTGTCACGTAAAGCAGATAACTGCAAAAAGTAAAATGTCAACAGCGCAAAACGTCCAATTCGCCCGTTACCGGTCATTTTACATAGTAGGGTTAGAATATAACGTCAGTGTGTTAATGTTCGAATGTTTTTATTACAATATCTGAGAAAACTGTTAGGGTATTTGTGTTAAAAAAGTTTATTAGTGTTCAAACAAGTTACCATACTTTTTCAATTTTTTTAATTTCATAAATATTACTAAAATTAAAATTATGTTTGGAGTTAGCTGGTTCACACAATTTCATATCGACTATACTTGGAGTTGGCTGGGATATTTCATAATGCTTCATATAATATAGAGTGTGAGCCATAAATATAGCTAGAGAAGGCATATATTGTTTTCCTATTAATAAGTCACCCTGTACAAAACATTCGTACTGCAATTTTAATAATTGCAAAATCTATACATATTGAAAAAAGGTAGTTTTTCATACTACCCTGTAGTTTTAAATTCTCTCCATCAACTTTGTATGTTATACACATTGTTACGTTAACAAATGTTCAGTGTTTAACTGACCATAATATTGTTAGAATTGTATGACTAGTTTTCGAGATATAGGGTGTTAAACATCGGAAATGTCTCCTTTTTCTTATCAGATTTCTCATAACAGACCTGTATTATTTCTGTATATTGCAGGAAAGATAATTTTCGCAATACTTGACAAAAATATTGAATAAAACAATTACCATTAATTATCTTTGATTACCATGTGTTTCCAATATGTAACAAGTTTTTTCAGAAAACGCATTTTTTAGTACAACGACGAATACATAAGATGTAATCGCACAATTAATAAGAAATGAGTTCTTGGACGTGTTCATATATTATACATTGTAAGTCGTGTAAATATAACTATAGTGGGCATATACCATTTTTTACCATTAATGAGTAACCCTATATAAACTACAATACTTTAATTTTTGCAAACCTGTAGAACTTAGTGTGAAAAGTCGTAGATTTGTATAATTTAATAACAAAATTTTAGGACGCATAGTTTATACAGGGTAACTTATTAATGCAATATATACAACTCACAGTGTATAATGTATGAACACGTCTAAAAATTAATTTCTTTAACATTATATTAACTGAGCAATTATATCTTCTCATGTATTCAACGTTTAAAAAAAAAGTTTTCTAAAAAAACATGTTACGTATATGGGAAATACACCGTTATAAAAAAAATAATAGTATTTTTTTTATGCAATATGTATGTCGAACAATGTGCAAACCATGTTTTCTGCAATAAACAGAAATAAAACACATCTATTATGAGAAATTTGATACGATAAAGGTGAGTGACATTTCCGAAGTTTAACAATCTCGAAAACTAGTAATATAATTTTAATAATATTCTGCTCAGTAAAACACTAAACATTTTTTAACGACAAAATTTAATAACATACAAAGTTGACGGGGAGAATTTAAAACTACATGGTAGTATAAAAAAATATATTTTTTCAATATGTATGGTTTTTGCAATCAGTTTAACATCCCGTTGAGTATAAAGAGACGGTTAATATATCTGTTAATGTCTTATTAAAATTGCAGCACGAATGGTTCGTACAGGGTGACTCATTAATGGAAAAAAATAATATATGCCTTATCTATCAATATTAATGGCTCACACTGTATATTATATGAAGCACATCCAAGAAATTATAACTTCAACGACATATAAATTGTGCAATAACATCGTTGTAATAAAAAAAAGATTTTTTCCAAAATCACATGTTACGTATTTTTTAAATACACTGTAATCCACCAAAACTTTTGGCAATTGTTTTGTGAAATATTTATGTCCGATAACCTATAAATCACAATTTCTCCAATAACCGGAAATTAAGAACATCTATCATTGGAAATCTAATATCAAAAATGCGGCATTTTCGATGTTTAACACTCTATATCTCGAAAACTAGTCATAGAATCTGTTTGAGCCCATGAACTCTTTTTGTCAGAACGAAAACTTCTACAAGATACTAATATTTTAAACAATTTGACGGAAGTCCATTTTTCCATAAGAAAGGTGGCTGGTCATTTTTCATTACAATTTTTCATGTCACCCAACTTGAGGCGTCGAAAGGCCTAAGAGTTGGCTAGGAACTTGCGCAAATTAATTTAAAAAGATTCATAAATACTAAAAGGATATTTCCCAAATATTTATTTCTATAAAGGATTTAAGACATTTTTGCTATTGTTTATCTGATATTGGTATTTGATTTAATAAGGATACCTTTCGGGAATCTGGGTGCTAAACTAACATTATTTGAATTTCATTTAAAAACTGACATTTTACTATTATTTTTTACAAATGTTTAATAAAACACATATCATATTGACTAAAGGCAATTACAAGGACCAATAAGAAAAACACATCAAATCAGGAAATGCAAGAGGAGGAGCATATTGGACAAAAAGACATTACGGTATGAATGGATCATGGCGATGAGGAAAGAATACAAGAACAGGAAGTGGAGGACGATAATGACGGTCTAGGAAGAATAGTGGAGACAGTGGCAGAGATACATACTCCCAGAAGAAAGACACCAGAAATGGTAATTGATCTCAACATGATACTCAATGCTATAAGGGAAAGCAATGTTAATCTAATGCAAAACATAACAAATTTAAGGGAAGAGTCTAATGGAAAGATCAGAAATTTAAAAAGTTACAAGAATCAACTGGTAACATAAAAAGTTCAACAGCTGATTTAAGGAAAGAGTTAATAAATAATATAACAAATTTAAGGGAGGAACTAGAATAATCCAATGGTAATATAATGGCAAAAATGAAGAAAACGAAGCAGAAATTGACTACCAAAAATGAAAGGACTTTACGTCAAGAATTACAAAATATCAGAGAAGAAATGATGCAAGGATAAGAAAAGTTCAATAATGACTTAGCATTTGAATGAAGTGAAAGGCAACGTCAGGCGGAACTCATGAATGGAAAGATAAATCAAATCCAAGGAAAAGTCCATAGAAGGGAGATAGAGCAGGATTTTGCTCGTCATTCTGAAAATGGACAGAATGTATCGTATTAAGTTCAGTTCCTGAACTATACCACGTTTTTAGGCAGGCGTCAGTGGGAGTGATAACCGAGGATAGTTACAGCATGTGAAAATGGTAATTTTTTTTTTGGTAATGCTCATCATAGAGTAAACGTTCCAAAATTGGCTGCATACAAGATTGTGATGTATTTAAGCAAATTCACGAGAGGCGTCTGCCTGGAGCGTTACCATCAAGGTGGCGGACAGGGGCAAACTTGTCAAAAATAGGGGTGAACTTCGTCATTAAGTGAAAAGAACGCGATTTGCACCATTTTTTTGCTTACACAAAAGAAATCATAATCCTACAGAACGTAGAGCTAAATGACATAAATATATTTTTCATCGTCATTACTGTGGTCTGTATGAGGTCATACACAATTTTTTTAAATGCGAAGCCACATTTTTTATTAAGGACCAATTGATGTAAAACCAATTAATGGCAATCGATGTTTTTAATCCTGATCCGAAAGATAACTGACTCAAAGAGGGTATTCCAAATTAAAAACAAATTTGATGTTGAACTTAGTCACTACTTTTTTTGAAAATTGTCAAACACTGATTTCATATTCTTAATCATCGACGTCGAAAACCCCCGTATACCAAATTGGGAGTAGGTTGGTTTATTTTTTAAATTGCCAATTTTCAAAATGTGATTCCGAAACTGAAATCAGATTTTCGCAATCCAAGAGGGCGGACCAGAAATCAGCGACGTCGAAAACCCCCCGTACACTTAATTTGGCTATAATAGGTTGATTATTCAAACAAACTTTGATCTTGGGATGACCTTGAAGATCTAGTTCAAGGTCATGGTCAAAGTCACATTCGGACCTGAAATTTTCCGCTCTTTCCAAATCAGTAATAAAAAATGCGGCTTCACATTTAAAAAAAATAACATTAACGACGTCATGAAAAATATATTTGTCATTAACCTGTACATTATTTGGGATTTCTTTTGTGTAAGCAAAAAACTGGTGCAAATGGCGTTCTTTTTAGTTAATGACCAAATTCACCCCTATTTTTGATAAGTTTACCCCTGTCCGCCTGTTTGATGGTAACGTTCCAGGCAGACCCCTCTCGGGAATTTGCTTAAATACATCACAATCTTGTATGCAGCCAAATTTAGAACGTTTACTCGATGATGAGCATGACCAACAAAAAATTACCACTTTCACCCTCTGTAACTATCCTCGGTTTTCACTTTCATTGGCGCCTACCTAAAAACGTGATGTAGTTCAGGAATTAAACTTAATACTATACATTCTGTCTATTTTCTACAGAAGAGTAGATACAAAATCTACAAAACAAGATGTCACAAAATGGAAGAATCTTCAGCAGCAATGGCAAGAGGAAATCCACAGAATAGAGCAGACAAGGATGCCCATGATGAAGGAAAAATCGATGGTAATGGAGATAAGTGTGAAATTTATTGGTAATGTTGGGAACATTGATCCATGCACCTTCATTAGGACAAAGAAAATTCAACTTCAGGGTGTCAGGAATATAGAAGAAATAAAAATTAGAATAAGGCCAGGAATGGTAGACAGCGCAACGTTATGGTTTGCTTGCATTGACGTAGACATTACATCGTTTGAAGATATTGAAAAAAAAATAGATTACTATTAGGGTGAAAAGCCACAAGCGGAATTTTAGGAAAAATTATATTTTCGAAAATACCATTCAAAGAGGGGAACATGATAGGTTATGCTTTACTAGCCGTTACGTCTGGAAAACACATGAATCCTCCAATGCGTGAAGAAGAACTGGTCTTAAATATTGCTAGGCATTATGGAGGAGGAATTGCAGAGACCACTGCGGTACAGAATTTTACAAAGGTGGACAAATTCCTACATTATCTAAATTGTATCCAGAGGGTAAAGTATAATCAACAAGGAAGCAATCAAAATGTAAATCAAGTGAGAAGCAGCAGTCAAGAGCTTAAACCAAGATGGAACGATAACAGAGGTCAATATAAGAGAATTCGAGAGTACCAATTATAATGATAGAAGGATTGGTAATTGTAATCAATTTAATGGTAGGAACAATTTTATGGAGAATAATGGATTTCAAAATAGAAATTTTAATGCAAGATTGAATATAAATGAAAGAAACTAAAATAGGTCAAATCGAAGAAGTTATGATGGACAAAGACAGCAGGAGGAAAACGAAGACCCAATAACCTTCGAAATATTCCTTTAGAATTTAGACCTAGGGCAGAAAAAAATAATACAGCTGAAGCAAATAGTAGGTACAATCGAAGAAGTCGAAGTTGTGAATCACAATAGAGGGGCAGAGTATTGACTAGATCACCAAGTGCAGACCGATAGGAGCAAGATACCAATCAGATTTTTAAAGAAACTGTATACTGAACTAAACGACGCAAATAAGATAATCCTACCAACACTTAATAGAAATAATTGAAGTTGAGGAACCAGAAGAACAAATGGATGACAATTTATAATTAAAATATAGAAAAAATTAATAAACAAAATCGCAAAATTCTAGTGCATAATAAAGTAACTATTAAAAATAAAGATATAAAAATTGAAGATAGGAATGAAATTAAACAAGGTCTCAAAATTTTATTGAATAATGATGTTACTATTATGAATCAAGAAATCAAAATTGACGACATAAATAATATTAAAAAAAGCGACTGATGAACAAAGGAAAATTATTTTGGGTTTGAGTTTGTCATGATACAGTTCATGAAGAAAATACAAAGGAAGATTATGAAAATGATGATTTAAAAGTAAGACTAAATAGTCAAATAAAAATGAATTAATTACTGAACAAGTTTAAAGTAGTACTGTTTAGTAGTATAAAGTGGAAATATGCAGCGGTAATTGAAGAATTATGTTTTATATTGAAAAAAAAATTAAATATATATTGAGCTGTAAAAACGATATTTTAATTACGAGTTACATTGTCTGACAACTTCAGACTGATATTTTAATATTATGTGAAGACAAGGTAAAAGAAATGAATCGAATAGAATAATTATTACAGGAATTATATATGACGAATTTGACAGAGAAATTTTTTTTTAAATTAAAATTTTTGCAAATGGTATTACAAGTTAATTGATAAAGTGACCATGAGCCAGAAGATTCAAAGAAAGCAGGTGTGCATAGAAACTTTTGAAGTGCAGACGGTATAGAAGACAATTTATAAAGAGAGCAGTAAAACTACGGAGTAAATAGTACGCAGTAATGGATTGAGATTAGAGAAAATTCATAAAGAAAGCAATCAGATTAACGAGCTGGCAGATAAAGGAGCAGACAGCAAACGTATTGGAACGAGATTATAGAGAGGAGAGCAGGTGTACGGAGAAGCGGTTTGAAGTAGCAGTCAGATAAAGCAGCAGTTGCAGAGAAAGTCAGTCAGCACAGGTAGATCAAAACAAGTACACCAGTTTATAGAGCAAAATTGAACTCATTTTCTGACATAAAATTCAAGAACAATTTTGATTTAGACCTTGAAATGTTTGGATCATTAGAAATATACAGAATTTCTAGTTTATGTGGTGTTATTCCTAAAAAAACTACTTTTAGAAAACAACTGGTATAAAAGTTAATAAAGGCAATATCCCTGGTTGCTTGAAAATTAAAACTCTATAACATTCTTAAGTTTCGTATTATAAGATTTTCCGAACATGGGAATTAATGGTCTGGTAAATGACATTTCTTTTAAATTTTGCAAAAAGTAAAATATTTTAATTAATTTAATTGTCCGCGTTAGTGAAATTTGTTAACTAAAAAAATGCTTTAAAATAGTCCAAAATTCTAAAAACAAATGTTTTAAACGTTGTAATTGATAAGGTTATTCTATTTTTATATATATAAATAATTACAAATATGTCTATATATTATTTTTGATTTGGCAACTCTAAAAATTTTCAGTATTATTAACAGACAAAATAATTGTGCTCTGGTACAAAAGGTTGAGGTATGATTAACTATTATAAAAGAGCTATAGTTATACGAAGTTTAGATAAAATTGGAATAGACATTCTCCATTAAAATTTAAACGTAAAATTTTCATACATGTTCGAGAATTTCCATTTTTTGAGGAAATGTCATCCTTTTCTAAAATAGCACGTCACTAGCCCTTAAGAAAAAATCCTTCTAACAAACTAATATTACGAAGTTTTTTTTTCAATATATAGGAACGAAAATATAAAGAAAAATCTCTAAAAGTTTATTTATCAATAACGCATTTCCTCAACTTTTTGACATGACGCACTTAGATACATTTATTATACACTAACAACCTGTGCCAGCTTCGTATATGTTACTCCGAGGAGATGCAAATTATGTTTGTAAATTCCGCTTTATAGACAAAATACTAAATGACTATGCAGTGACTCAATTCGTATTGTTGACTAATCAAAGTTATGTGTTTAATTTTATATCATTATTCAGTCAGTTGTTGTAGAGATTTTACTAAGAAAATTGTATTTTGCTGTAGAATAAAAGTAGTTAAAGATTTTGAATTTTAATTGTTTTCAAAAACAAAGTTTTTAACAAAACAAACATTACTGGCGCAGTCGACGTAGAATAGTTCAACGTACTCAAGCCCTCAACGTAGCAGTACAACAGTTTTGAGAAACCCAAAAATCTCCAAAAACTGAAGATTTTTAAGCCGAAATGAACTAGAACCTACCATTCAGCAAGAAATCAAGGTAAATGAGACTCTCTTCAACCCAGATACCTTCCTTGAATGCTCATTGAAAGTAGGAAAAAAAATTTTTATTTTATTTTTTAAGAACAAGCGAATAATTTTGATTAATCTCATAAGCATAAATAGCATATAAAACAAATTTTGCCAAACAATTGACTCCGATATTTAATTACGAATACAAAGAGCCTTTGTTTCAATCTTCATACAACGATTGTTCTTGAATAGCAGTCTCATTTCTAATTGATATATTTCATTTAGACGGATTAGTATTGCTAATAAAACAATAAGATAATTGAAAATATAACATTCGCTTGAATTGCAATTAATTTCTTTCATGAACTGTTTTGTTTATTTTAATTCACCCAAATTTTTAATTGATTTGTTTTTACAATTTTGTATTGACATCAAAATTTTCTTTTATT
Source organism: Octodonta nipae (assembly GCA_034190945.1). Classification (NCBI taxonomy): domain Eukaryota; kingdom Metazoa; phylum Arthropoda; class Insecta; order Coleoptera; family Chrysomelidae; genus Octodonta; species Octodonta nipae. The sequence continues at coordinate 100,888,891 of CM067216.1, read as the reverse complement.
ACTCAACTGTTTTTTCAAAAATCAAGTTGAAAACAAAAAAATCTTTATTTTTACTAAAGTTTATTCAAAAGTGAATGAACAAGTTCAGAAACCCTAAAAAAGGTTTTGAACCAGATTCCAGTGATTCTGAAACAGAATTAAATCTTTCCTATTTCCAAGAACAAATAACAAAAATCATGAGCCAACCAGCCCAACAAACCCCACAAACTTCCCAAGTCACAATTGACATCAATTTAATCAAATATTTTGAGGAATTCATCCCCGAATTCAATGGAAACCCCTGGAGTTGCGACAATACATTGCTCAAGTTGAAAATATGTTCAGTGAATTCCCCGACTCAACTCACAAATTTGTCTTTGCCCACCCACGACAAAAATTAAAAGGTGCTGCAAAAATAACTTGTGCTGGAAGAGCAGAGCTAAATACATAGGATACTCTAAAAGCTAGATTAATTTCCCTTTACTCATGCACTGATACTTTAGAAACCCTTGAAACGAAACTAAACAAAGCCTACCCCAAACCCAATGAAACTCTTCTTAACTTTGCCTCAAGATTACAACACATAGGTTCTCAAATCATTGACAAAATACATTTATCAGCACCAGACTTAAACCGAAAAATTTTAAAAATTGAATTTTGTGAAATAAATGCAAAAAATCGATTCATAACTTTCATTCCTGAACGTTATCAAACTGACATAAAAATAACAAACCCTGTTGCTCCTGAACAAGCAATTGACATTTTCCAAAACCTTCAACAAGAATACGAAAATCTTATAGCTCAATGAACTTTAGGACAGTCACAACAAAGACAACCAAATCACCCAAAACCTCAATTTCAAAATAAAAAAGGTTTTCAGCCCAACAATAATTTCAATTCTCACACTTCTAATCAAAGAAGTCACAACCAAAAAGTTTCCCAACAATTTCAAAGGAAAACAATTTCAAAATCAATACAACCTAATTCAACAAAGACAATTTAACCCTCAATTTTAAAGAAGACCAAATGTCAATAATCCCCAAGGATTCAACCAAAACCAAAACCAAAACAACCTCATTCTCCAAAACCAATGTCTGGTGTAGAACACTTCACTCAGAGAAATAATAATCCATGACCCTCAAGACAACATTCATCTACCCCCATGTCATGTGTAGAACATTTCAACCTTGAAAATGAAAGTAATCAAGAATATTTTGGAAACAACGGATATTCCAACCAACAAAATACAGACTATTTTGAACAATGTCCCCATCACAACCAGGATTTTCGAATTACCCCCAACTCGAAGAATCAAACTTAAAGTATGAATTAAATCAAATAACTGTAAATTCTTTGCCTTTCATAAAAATCCAAATCGAAGGTAAAATTTACAAATCCTTAATAGATACCAGGTGTTCATTTTCAATAATAAGACCTTACATTATCCAAGAATATATAAATGAATTTTTATAGCCAAAACTGAATTAAAAACTTGTACAGGAAACGCCACCGCTGAATACAAAGCAGTAATACCGCCCTTTATTGAATTTAACAGAGATCAAAACTTAGAATTTATTCTTTATGACTTTCATGAATACTTTAATGGATTAATAGGTTTTCGACATCTTTAAAAACTAAATCTTTCAATTGATGTAGAAAATAATCAACTTGTAAACAGACAAACAAACAGTCCTATTTATTTCCGCGGAGATTTTTCAACTTACACCTCTGATCTTAATCCCTTAGAAATCATAACAAAACGAGTCTCAGTAAACATAAAAGAAGGATCAATTTTAATTCATTCTTATCATCAAAATGGAATTTAAATACCTGAAATCTTGACAATTGCAAGAAATGGCTTTGCAAAACTAGTAATTCACAACTCTCTCCAAAACATAATTTAATAACATTTAACAAGCCTTTCCCTTGCACCATAATCAATGACCAAGTAGAAATCTACAATTTTAATTTAATACCCCCAGAAACTGACAAAGTAGACATATCAACCCTTATAAGAACTAATCACTTAAACTCTGAAGAAAAAACGTCATTACTAAACTTATGTGAAGAATTCAACGATATTTTTCAAAACCATCAAAAAGATCAACTTCAAACACATCAAATAAGGACTAAGGATGAAGAACCATGTCATTCGAAGACATACTATTTCCCCAAGTACACAAAGAAGAAATTCACAGGCAAATTGAAAATGTTAAATGATGGAATAATCAGACCAAGTAACTCATCCTGGTGATCCCCTGTGTGGATAGTACCAAAGAAACTCGACGCATCAGGAAGAAGAGAATGGCGAATAGTGATAGATTACCGAAAAGTAAATGAAAAGACCATTCACTACCGCTATTCTATCCCCAACATAAATGACATTTTAGACAAATTCGGAAGATGTAGATATTTTACAACCCTCGACTTATGATGAAATAATATTATTGAATTCCACTTCATTTAGACACACTTGTGACCATTGTTTCGCTACATTGTAGCTTCTTCTGACAATAACGTGAGTTTACAAAATGTAAAATATATATAGTATTAAAAGGTACAATAAATGAACTAAATAGATTAAAATTCAAAGCTTACAAATAATATTATAGTTTTGGAAATTACTAACGATATTCTTCTTACCAATGCAGAAACCAGGTAAAACGGTGTGTTTCGGTTGGGATAATCTCTTAATAGAATTAAAAATTATCGGATTTATTTTTACTAATGTAATTATCTAAACAAATTTAATAAGGGGGAATTATTTAGGTTTAACTGGTGATTAAGCAAATTATGGGAATTTTTAATCCTATTAATTTCTAAACATTCTAACATATTTAATTTTATGCCTTTATTTTCAATGTGTAAAATTTCGAAATTATTATTGAAACTATGGTTACATTCTATTAGGTGGTAAGCGTAATTAGAATCCTTTTTAAATTTTTTACATAAGATGTGTGTTGTTCTTTGATTCTTTTTATAAAATTTCTACCCGTTTGGCCTATATAGGTTTTTGGACAATCGTTCCACTCTAACTTATTTACACCTGATGATTTAGATTTATCGGTTTTACTTTTATTATTCTTTATTAGTTTCTCTAATGAATTGTTGGTCTTATAAGCAATTTTAGTATTTAATTTGTTTAGAAATATACCAATTCTGATAGTTGGTGGCCCAAAATATGCTATTATTCTGTATTTTTCATTAGGGTCTTTAATATTAGGGTAGGCAGATTGAATGGCTTGGTCATACAGTTTTTTCTTCAAAATTGATTCAATAGTTTTTACTTTGTATAATCAGACCAATTTTACTTCCCTACATCTTGTAACATCTTCAAAATTACTACAAGACGTAACAGAGAAAGAAGATCAACAAACTTTAATAAAATATCATCACGAAGGAAAAGTTTCTCATAAAGGAATTCACGAAGTGAAAAACTCTCTTAAAAAATATTACTGGCGTACCATGGAAAATTATATAAAACTTTATATAAATACTTGCCACACTTGTCAAACATGTAAATATGAAAGACACCCTCAAAATATAAAACTTCAAATAACCCCTACTCCGAAACGACCCTTAGAAACAATTCACATTGACACATTTTTCTGTGAAAATAAAACATTCCTAACAATAATGGACCCTTTCTCAAAATTCGGACAAGCTTTACCATTAAAAGACAAAAAGTCTATTCAAATTTATGATAATCTTTTAACCTTTACTTCATTTTATGGACTTCCCCGAACAATCAATTTAAAAATCACCTGATTGTTGATTTTTGTAACCTCCATAAAATAAACTTACATTTTACTACCCCAGGAAATTCTAATTCTAATTCCCCGGTAGAAAGGCTTCATTCAACCCTTTTAGATGATCTAAGATGTCTCAAAAATGAGAATCCTCAGAAAGACACCGAGACTTTAATGAAATTTGCAATTATTGGTTATAATAACTCAATTCATAGTGTAACTCAAAATACACCCTTCAATATATTATTAGGACACACTAATATTACACCCTTTGACATTTCCGAAAAAAATATTACAAGGGAATATGCTCAAAACCATAAACTATTAGCAGAAAAAAATTACTACAAGGTAAGACATTAAGACATTCAATTGAACTGAACAAAAATAAAATTATTTCTAAAGAAAATGAAAACAGACATGAACCTGAAACAGTACAACCCCAACAAGATATTTACGTTAAAACTAATCAAGGACGATCAAAACTCAAACCCAAATTTACCAAAACAAAAAAGATAAAAATATAACTGTAAAAACGAAACTAGGTCATATACATAAAACTAGAGTTAAAAAGAAACGACTTCTTACAGGAACCCCAAAAGGACAAACCAATCGCAACAAAGATAAAGAACCTCACACATCTTCTAGTGACGATTAACTTGCTATTAATCACATCCCTATCACAAACCCCAATTAATAATTACGTTTATACCCAAGAACTTGGATCAGCCAGATTACCTTCAACTTTTAATAAATTCATACACTATATTAACTTAACTGAATTAAACTTTGAGTTGAAAAATAACGAAAATTTCCTTACAAAAGATAATAGAAAATAAAGACCTTAAAGCTTCTTTTAACATATTTTTAAAAAATATGGGATTTAAACAACTTGTCTCACAATATTAACCAAATTTTAGAAATTAAAAATAGCATAGAAGCTTTTAGTACTTCATGAAGACGTAGAGGACTAATAAACCTCATAGGTAGCATTCAAAAAATATTATTCGGTACAATGGACAATGAAGACCGAGAATCAATAAATAAAGCCCTAACAACCCTTGAACAAAATGAATTTAGTGTAGCTAAAAGACTTGAAGTTCAAACTTCCGTCACAACTAAACTTCTTGACCACTATAATAAATCTGTTTCCACCCTCGCTTCAAATTAATATATACTAATGAAATAACTTAAAAAGGCAATGTATAAACTCAAAAGTTTAAATAGAGATCACAAAATAATAACAAAGATACAAAATACATTTTCAGAACTCTACATGAATTTAGATAAAATCAAGGAAATTGTTATAACAATAGAAAATGCAATTAGTTTCGCGCACTTAAAAGAATTACACCCCGGAATTTTACCTAAATCAGACTTAATTTTAATTTTGAAAGAAATAGATGTAATTTTCTCATCAGAACAAATACTCTATCTCAAAGATGTTAGAAATTACTATAATTATTTTCAGTCAGTATACACACAGAAGAAAATATTATTTATTTTGTAATATATATCCCGATATTTGATACTACTCAATTTAATTATTTCCACACCTATCCAATTCCTTGGGAAAACAAGACCGTGATAATTCCACACCCTTATATCCTAATGAGTCTTACAACATACATGATACCATCGAAAATATGCCAAAAGATAGAATAATTTTCCATATGCCGAGGAAAACCACAGCCTATTGATAACAGCTGCGAAATCTTAGTAATTTCGAACAATGTTCAACCCCTTGTGTAAGCAAAAGCCCAAAGCTATCTTCAGACATCATTGAACAAGTTGCCCAAAATGAAGTAATTGCCATTCCTGTTGAACCAATCAAAACTCCCTTTCATTGCCAAAATGGTAATGGAATCCAGTTCATCACAGAGCCGAGCATCATACAGATTCCCATAGGATGCCAAATTTCAATAAATAGCCAGACGTTCTCAAACAACAGAGAATTTCCAAAAACGAAATTCTCACTGCTATAAATAAATTTACCAGAAATTGAAGAAAATGCTGCCCTCAATCACATTCAACTTCATCAAGTCAAGTTAGATGAAATTTCAGAAATATATAAGATGTCCCATGACATTCAACCCTTGTACATCAACCTTTTGGACCACAGCAGCCACCCTATTAGTATTGGAGTAATACTAATTGTTGCAGTTAAACTATACAAATGCTTCAAAAAATGGTTCAAAACCCAAGAAGAAGGACGCCAGGAGTCGTCGAACTTCAGACAACCCTCGAAGTTCCATCTCGACAGGGAGGAATTATGTTTGTAAATTCCGCTTTATAGACAAAATAATAAATGACTATGCAGTGACTCAATTCGTAGTGTATCAGACTTTTGTTGACTAATCAAAGTTATGTGTTTAATTTTATACCATTATTCAGTTAGTTGTTGTAGAAATCTTACTAAGAACACTTGTATTTTGTTGTAGAATAAAAGTAGTTGAAGTTTTTGAATTTTAATTGTTTTTAAAAACAAAATTTTTAACAAAACAAACATTACCTGCAGCTTTCGGTAAAATTGGTTGAGTAGTTTTTAAGTGAAATAATAACAAAAAAAAATAACCATCTTTCCTCCTTGTACATAATACTAATTTAGATTATTTTTTGAGTGGCAATTATTTTATGAGGCAAACAAAACAGAAAACATTTTGATTAATTTCTGATCATATTCTTTGTATACGACATTAATAACCTGATCACCAGTAAAACGAACAAATTTTTGTTTCGAAGTAACACGTGATAGTGCAGTATACAATTGCCAGTGCGAAAAGCAGTGAGTGCTTACGTCTACTTGGCAGTTTTGGTTTCAAGATTAAATTTTAACCCGTTAATAATCTTTTTCATTCCACATTTTGTACCAAAAAAACAATATTGTTAAAATTTACATAGACATTTCCTGCTTGAAATTCACCATTTCTTATTTGGAGTAAGTAAATTGCCAATTACCTTCGCTAAACGTTAAAATCCTAATATTGGTTTTAAGTCCACATTTCGTTTAATGTGTGAAAGATGCGATCTTTTGAGCGATGCATGACTTCACCTGCTCACATTTCCCTAGTTATAACTAGTAAAATTTGACGGAAACAGTACAAGTACCCATTGGACAGTTACTGTTGCGCAGATCTCACATTGTCCTGTCTAGTGCCTCAACTGAAGCTTTATGAAAAATAGAAGCCTGATCCCAAATAATTAAACTGCAGATTAGAAATATTGCAAATGCTACTGACGTAATCCAAATCCAATTTTCCAAAAGTGTGACTGCTAGGCCGGGCGATGCCACAGCTAGGACAATTTTTCTGTCGGATCGTACTTGTGCTAATAATAAATGTATTAAAAATGTTTTATCTGTGCCTCCAGGGGCATCTAAAAAAACATTTTGCCTTCATTACTATTATTATTTGACGACAATATTAGATCATAATTTTTTATTGTTCATTGAATGACTTGTAAAAGTCTCAAATGGTTATAGTTAGTTTTTCGTAAGTACTCTGTATTGATTGTTGTAATTAAATTGAAATTTAATGGCAAGGTGAATCAAAAACTTTTATAGATTTTCCTGGCAGAGATTCCACTTGTTTATTCAATTCAAATAAAGCTTGATAAAATAGTTGAGTCAAAATTATTTAATGACAATTCTTGAGATCTGTGATGCATACACATACAGGTGTTCAGACATGCTTTGACGATCATTTTGCCACTGAAGATCTGGGTGGGTAACTTGACAGAATATATCATGATGGTAAATGTCTAACTGATTTAGCTGAACAGCATAAGGCAGCTTTAGAAAGCGTACTTTCCCAATGAGAGTCGTCTCTTCACAGACCCATTGCTTTACAAAATCCTTGAAATGTTTCATAAGTTATACCTTGAAAAGAACGTAAACTACTGAAAAAATTAGAGCCTTTTACTACGTGGAGTAACTTCTACGAGTCGAACGCGAGGCGCGGTGTCACGGGGAGCCCGCCCGGAACGGTTGAATCACGGAGACACAAAATTAATTTCGTTGCGTCTTACATATTTTGAGTTTACTATATCTTCTAAGGTATTTATTTAATTTGCATGGTGTAAAGGGAAAAATATTTTTCATAACATGCTTAAGCCAACTAACTTATTTAAAATAATAAGGATTAATACTGTATTTGTCTAAATAGAGTTCCAATTACCGCTTTATAATTGCCCATTTTTTTAAGTATTAAAATGGGTATAGCATGTTATCCTTAAGAGATAAACATTTGCGGTAGACCTGTATAAGATACACAATTCCACCATACATTATTTTGCTATATCTCATAGGGTTTAGGCAGTGTTTTCGTTGAAAGCTCCCAGATGGCTTATTTTTTTTCGACACCTCCAACAAATATCGTTATATTTTAGTCAATGTAAATAAAAACCTAACAAATTATATACTAAAATCTTCCTCGCGAACAGACAGACAGACAGACGCGGCGGAGGACTTTGTTTTATATTATGTAGTGATATCTTCTAGAACACATTTGTTCAAAAAACAGTTCTAGTCCTCATTTTGCATGCAATTTGGCTCGTTCGGATTATACGGCGAATGATAATCAGTACGATATATGTCATTCAAGATTTTTATTTCTCATCAGGTTATAGCTTGAACCAAAATACATGTCACATTATTTGTTCTTGCAGATACTCAGGTAAAAGCTATTGATAGTAGTATCCTTAGAATATTATAACTTAACATAAATGTGTTAGTAATGGTTAGGTCATAGTTGAATACTAGTAATATTTAGTATATTCTAGTAATATTTAAAGGGGTTCTGATAGATGAAAATTCTTGTACACAGTATGCATACAAAACTTAGCATCAAATGAAACATTTTATCATGACTAACTTTCCAAAAGAAGTCTTTATAAAGATTAACTTATAACTCAGTAACCTAAAATTAATTCGGCAAAATAACCTCAGGAGTAAGATCATTCTGGAATTTTCCATTGCATAGTTTAGAAAAAACAACAGATACAAAAAAGGAGGCGGGTAGGGACTTTGTTTCATAGTTAGTAAAATACTGTAGGTAAATACTTAAATGAATTGGGGAAAATAGCTGCGAAAATAAGCTTACATTTTCAATTATTCCATACTATACTACTACTATTCAAAATTTTAATTAGAATATATTATACATGATAATTTTCTGTTAAAAAATTCTAAACGGCCGAGAAAACTATATCAATATCCGTTGCTTCGTTTAGCAGAAATAAGCAGGGACACAAAAATGATGTCAGATGAGATAGAGATATGCTATCGTGGGCAATTCTTTCGGCTTTTTGAAGAACTATATTTTTTAATTACATATTTGGATGAATCTATTAAGGTTTTCAGCCAGCATTTGTAATCGCCCTAAAATCGATTCCTTAGACGACATGACTACCATAAATTGAATTTTCTATTCTATTGTGTATAAAAACCTTTCGGAAAAATTGGTAAAAGGCAGTAAACAAACTGTACCAAAATCCTTTGCGAGGTTTACAAGAAGTAACCTGAAAAATAGTTATGATGACGAGGAAAACCACTTTTTTCAAGCGAAAACTTCTTATTGGAAGCCCACACTTAGGAAAATAGATGAGTAAGGGAATGAAATGCATAACTTATACATATACCCATACACCTCAGTTCAATGTGTAAGGGTTCAGGTAATATATTAAGAGTCTCTTCTTTTATAGAAAATCAATAAATTGTATAAATAAACAAATATAACATCCAAGAACACTAAAAAAGGGCAACGTTACTTGCCATTAAATTTGTGTGATCTCTAGCTCCATATTATAACGTAAATATTTTACATTAAGACTTCTGAATAATAATTGAAATTAATATAGACATTATTTACCACGGTCTAATAAAAAGGTGGAACGACCGTAATCCCATCCCAATACTAAATATGTTACTTTTACGAAGCAACTGCAGAGGGCTCGAACTGACTCATCCCCGCACTTTACTCGACACGGAATATCACGAGAATCCCAATAAATTTTGAAAAAATCTATCCTATTAATAAAATGCAACATTGATGTTTTTATAGATCTATTTGTCGTTGATTCGTTTATCCATGCGAATCCATTTCAGATCATACAGGCAAAATAAAAATATTGATTTACATTGGAGATTAAAGCGATTTTAAATGTAAGAGTTAAAAATTATATCAAAGTATAATGTCAATTAATGAATTTAAAGAAAATAAGTAAACAAGTTAGCATATGTTGGACTACTTATTGAATATGCCAAACGAAAATTAAATTAAAAATACACTCATTAGTAAGTTTTTGTAAAAATTGCCAAGAATAAATGCATAATGAAAATCATATATTTTCAAAACGATTTATTGAAATATTATATTGAGATGGTTATTGCGAATTTACGTTCATTTTTGTGTCCATGTTAATAATAGGTACATGACTTTGTAATTCAGTTTTAGGGTTCCGTACATCCTATGAACGGAAACTTTTATAGTGTGTTTTTGACTGAGACAACATGTCTTCCATCGCATCATGAGTTGTTTTAAATGAAAGGACTCGTCACGAAAAATACAAATATATATATTGCTCATATCAAGTTAATGTATTTAAAGATATTAAAGAAAATATACAAAAATTGACATGTTCCCGCTTTTTCCCAAAGATTACAGAAAAAGCTAACCGAAAATTCTAATGTAAGTTGTTGGATGCAAATTTGAAAAATAAAAGAAAATGAAAAAATAAAATAGTTACAAGCAATTATACGACCTATCAAATAAAAGGGTCCTCTATGAGAAATGCAAACGTTTCATTTGCACAATTATAAGATCCACCATTTCCCATAAGCATAAAACAAAAAAAAAAGAGAATAACAAGGTGTTAGTGAAACTTTTTTAATGCTTATTAAATTCAAACTAGAAAATAAAAACTTTTCAAGGTATTTTATAACGTACCATATGAAAGACCTTGTTACGAGAAATTCAAATATATTCCGAAAAATTTTAAGAATGAATAGATTAAAAGGTATTGAGGAAAATATAATTAACTGGAGATTTTAACAACATCTTAGCCAGAGCGCTTCTGCCTGCACATTTAAAATGTTATTTCGGATGTTTTCCCGGGTATGAAATGTCTTGAAGGTTCTCTGGAATCTCCTGTGTATGATTTAGTTGTCTTATAAAAGACAGTTTGACGTTTCGATGAGATCTCACTCATCTTCTTCGGAATAATCGATGTTGTTACTGAATAAGCGTAGAAGATGAGTGAGATCTAATAAAAAAGTCAAACTGTCTCTTCTAAGACAACAACTATACCATTCACATGACAATCCCTAGAATCTAAAATGACATGTATATAAATCAAATTCATTATTATAAATCTCAAAAGTGGTATGGTTTCTGTAGTCTGCTGGTCCAACTCGCACTTGGCCAAGATATTTGATTTTTCTCAACATTGTATTTTTAAACTTTAAATCAATTATTAGAAAACCATGGATCTAATGTCAGAGATTTTAGTTCCTATAAACATTTTCAAGTGTCATAATTATCGGTAACTACAATTAAAAACATTTTACTCTTCATCGTAAATCAGTATGTATATTTTCATAAATAAATAATTTACATACAAATCTCAAATAATCATAACAACCAATGTAATGCGATTGAGTATACTCCTTTTTTCTAAAAATATATATTTAACAACCATATATTATGTAATTATTGACAAAGGGTCTAGCGACTCAAATCATTTAATATTTAGTACCAATTTGTTACAAATATTCTAAACTGAATGTAATATAATATATAGATATGATAGGCTTTTATCTTACCTTCCAGTGATTAGCCTGTGTATTAAAAATTTAGTACTGTTAGTTCAATTTCACTTCTACTACTAATTTCTTCAAATATCATGTCACGTCTCAGAGTTGAGATAAGTTTGTTATGTTATCTGCTTGAAATTCATTTCAGAATATAACGCTAAACTGATAACATTAATCGCAACTTGCACAGAAAACAACGACACGATTCAGTTTATAGAACGGCGTTGCCGACCAGTATCAACATTTTATCTGCAGACTGCTTCGAGCGTTCTCAGTAGATATAGCTCTGTTAATGACGTCATTTTGGTAATTAATTGCTGCCAATTTTGTTATACGGACTTTTTCGCATTATAAGAGTGAAATTTAATTTTATTATTGTGGTATTGGCTCGGCCGATCGACGCTTTTTGTAGATTTTCGTAAGATGATCAAATTTTGTCTGAATTTTCAAAATATTTTAAAGACATATTTTATTTAAATAAGACTAAGAAGCAGTTATAAACGAACATAACTGCGTAAGTATATTCTGAGTACCTCTATACATCAGTTTCGGCATTATCAACAATAATTTTTTATGTCTAAAGTGAATGTTCCTAGAGTTATTAATACACATGAATTTCAGAATTTTTTAATTGATAGTTTTATTTTTAGTACAAGCACCTTTAAATAAATCATAAATCATACCTACACCTATGGTTTATATTGTCCGTTAGAAATTCTGTGGTTTGGTCTTGTACTATATGTTATCTCGATTTCTCTCTAACTATTATCTATGAGAGCTCACAACATTTCTGAATTTGTTTGAGAAAAGCCCCAAAGCCAAATTTTTACTTTTTTGCAGCATATATTTGTTTATAATACCTGTTATTCATTATATTTAAGTATGTTTCCAGTTTTTATGAATTCATAGGTAAAAATGCTCAAGCATTTTAGCAGCCGTGAAACAGCTATGATAGCTTCGGCTTTAAATTATTTCAAAACTAACAAAGAAAATGATGCTCCTACTCTATCTGCTAAATATGTAAGTACTTTTATTTGATATTGTCCAGTAGGTAGGTACTATTGCGACTGTCAACATTTACATTTATTTGAGTGCAATATTTTTATAAATTGCAGAAAGTTTCCGAAGTTTTGGGAACCTGTGTAACATCTGTTGAGAGAATTGCGTCTTCTATTAACAAAAACGAGTCCCAGAAGACCACATGAACGCAGAAAAACAGTAACCAATCTAAGAGAATCTCAGCATTGTCAAATAAGATAGATAATTTATATGTATTCTGCTGGTAAGTAAAATTTCTTATTTTAACTGTACAATAGTAAATAGTTTGCTTTTGAGGGGAATATATAAACTTGAATACATTGCTGAAGAAACTATCTGACCGGCATCTGTATCATGGCTCTAAAAGTTCCTTAAGACAAATTCTGCTCAAGATAGGATTTGAATTTAAGAAAGATGATCAACGAAGGAAACTAATGGAATTGGATCATATAAGTGTTAGAAAAATTAAGTTTTTGAGAGACTATATTAAGAATAAAACTGAGGGTTTATTTGAATTTGTTTTTTTAGATGAAACATGGAATATTAGGACATTCATGGCAGGATTCTCTCTAAAAGTGTTAAAAAGATTAAAAGTAGTGGCGAAAGGTGAGTTTTTTATCATAAGCATTGAAAACAGTGATTGAAAGTTGAGTTATTAGGTTTATTGTGATTCATGCTGGTAGCAGAGCAGGGTTTGTCCCTGGAGCTGACCTTTTGTTTTCATCTGACAATAAAGGCAGGGACTACCATGGTGATATGAATCTTAAAAATGTTGTACGTTGGTTTGAATATAAGTTGTTTGGAAATTTAAAAAATCCATCAGTAATAGTTATGGATAATGCTAGCTATCATAATGCAATTGCCAATAAACCTCCTGCCAGTACAATGAAGAAAATCTAAATTCAGAAATGGCTAGAAGAAAATAACCTTCCTTATGAAAAGACCTGTTAAAAATAGAATTATTGGATTTTGTGAACAAGTAAGTATATATTATTATTTGCTTACAAATTTACACTACTTAATAGACACTCGTTGTATGTTTACTGGTTAGTTGATTATCAATATTGACTAATTTAATTTCCTTGATATAATTCTTTATTCCATGTACCATTGTTTTATCCTTCTTCATGGTTCTGAACATATAAAGCTTATATTTAATTAGTTGGAACTTAGTGCGTGTAAAATTAACCTCCATATCATTTGACAATCAAAACATGTATGTAAAAAACTGAACAAATACATTAAAAACCATAAAAAAAATAATGCTGAATTTTTATCAAAATTTGCTTAAATATTGTTATTTTAGTTTTAGAATACATACAATTTTCTTCAATAACAAACAATTTTCTCTAAAAAGTATTCTGAAATTACTTGGATGATTCATTCTGGTCATGGGTCAGACATTCGACGATCATCTTAAGTACTGGGCGAAGGATTCTCCAAAATTAATAACGCCAACCTGAGACTCAACCCGAAGAAGTGTTCCGTGTTCCAAATAGAAGTTGAGTTTTTGGGCCATGTCGTTTTCGATTCAGGAATCCGCACCAACGAGGACAAGATAGAAGCCATCCGTATTTGGCCAGTCCCAAGAGGCAAGCATGAACTCCGAAGCTTCTTGGGCCTCTGTTCCTACTACAGGCGGTAGTAGAGGGATTTGCCACCATTGCCGCGCCTCTACATCAGCAGACCTCTAACCTTCCGCTGGCAGCACTATATTCCAGCCCAATCCTAGACTTTCCTACACAGTCCGACAGTTCATTTTAGACACCGACGCCAGCAACTCAGGTTCGGGAGCCGTCCTATACCAGGTGCAAGATGGTGAGGAGAGGGTGATCGAGTACTACAGCCGTGGATTCTCGAAACCGGAAAGAAATTATTGCGTCAGCAGAAAAGAACTTCTTGCAATAATAAGGGCTGTAGACCATTTCCACAAATACCTCTATGGTCGTCATTTCTTAATTCGAACAGACCATGCTGCCCTCAAATGGCTGCTGGACATGAAGACACGAAGACACCGGAAGGACAACTGGCCAGGTGGATGGAGAAATTACAGCAATACGATTTCAAGTTGAAACACCGTGCCGGCCGTTTGCACAATAATGCCAATGCCCTATCCAGAAGAGTGCGGACATTGTCTGAAGACGAAACAGCGCGAGGGTATCTCCATCAGACAGATCCCAGTGCAGGTCAATGAAGACTGGACAACAGAACAGTGCATCCAGGGCCAAATGGCTGATCCGGAAATCGAACCAATCATATCACTCACCCATGCCACGATGGGACGAGGTAGCTAGATACTCAGGCGTGCTGAAATCGTTATGGGCTCAATGGGACTCTCTAAGAGTAGAGAATGGAATACTCAAGCGAGTTTAGGAAAGCACTGATGGCCGAGAAACCAAGTCCCAACAGGTAGTTACTAAGAAAAAGGTACCAGCCATCCTGACAGAAGTACATGATGGGATTACTGGGGCCATCTGGGCATGAACAAAACCCTAGACAAAGTTTGCTAGCGATACTACTAGGTAAATTACTTTGAAGACGTCAGAGCTTGGTGCCGGAAATGTGACACCTGTGCAGCTAGTAAGAGCCCGAAGACCCGGACCAAGGGCAGAATGCAGCAGTACAATGTGGGCGACCCATTTGAGAGAATTGGCATCGATGTCGCCGGTCGGTTTCCCGAGTCTGAGAGGGGTAACAAATACATTCTTGTCGCAATGAATTACTTCAGCAAATGGCCTGAGACATATGCACTACCCAACCAAGAGGCAACAACGGAACTACATTCAGACCAGGGGCGTAACTTCGAATCAAATGTATTCCAGAAGGTCTGCACGATGTTGGGGATCAGGAAATGGAGAACAACACCATTGCATCCACAGTCACACGGAATGGTCGAAAGATTTAGCAGGACCTTGGAACAACACCTATCCAAGGTCGTCAGCAATAACCAGCGTGATTGGGATTATTCCTACTGGCATATCGACGAGCCGTGTATAATAGTAGCCAGGGTCCTATTCGGAAAAGAGCTGCAATTACCCTGCGATTTGGCTTTTGGATCCCCCGAAGAACCTTCCCAAGACATCAACGATTATGCCCACCCTCTCTGACATAACATGCTGGCAATACACGAATTAACCCGAACGCAGATGAAGACCGGATGAAGACGCGATACGACCTCAAGGCCAATTCAGTCGGGTTCCAAGAGAGGGACACAGTTTGGCTGTACAACCCCCAACGTAGCAAGGGTAAATCTCCAAAGCTTACACCCGCCTGGGATGGTCCATACGAGATGGTCAAGAGGCTTAATGACATCGTCTGCCGGATCCGTCGAAACCTCAGGGCTAAGTTGAAGGTGTTCCATTTAGATCGACGCGCTCCCTACCATGGAGAGGATGTTTCTGATCGGGCAGATCAGAATTAAAGGGAGGGCAGTGTTATAAAAATCTATCCAGTCCGTCCATGGTTTTATTCCGTGAGACAACAATAACTGTGATAGAAAAAAAAGAGCTAGAAGGTTCGGTTGGGATAAAAAACTTATCTCGAAATAACTCGACAACTGTAAAATTGACACCGAATTGTACGAGAGAATTCGATGCTGATTTTAAAAGAAGCGGCCCGTCATCGCAGCAGTTAGTTAGTGCGGCGAAGAGCTTATGTGGTATTATTATTGCGATATTCGAATCAGCTGTTGTATATTGTATGTCATATTCAAATAATAAACTTATTTCTGTAAATGTTTTAAGATAATATTTTAGCCATTTTTTTAAAATCAACTCTAAAACTATTTTTACATTTAAATATATCAGTTTGAAACTATACTATACTAGCCGTTACCCGCGGTTTCACCCGCGTACAGAATGTCCAACAACCCCGAATATATTTCACCCAACCTGCAAGTACTTATGGGTCACCCTATATAACTGTTTTATTTAAAAAAATTTCAATAGCAGTAAGTCTACTTGACCCTTTATTGCAACCATCCTGCATTTCAGTTATGCAACTGCTTATGGTCTACGCTGGATAACAATTATTTCAGATATTTTTGGAACCACCTTTTAAATTACAATTTTTCTTTACTCTATATTTTAATCACCCTTTATATGCAACGTTTTCTAACATTGTGTTAAACACACTCTAAAACTATAATCTTGCTTTTCCCCATATTTCAGATATTCCATATAGTAGAATACAACTGTTTATGGTCTACCCTATATAACAATTTTTTTTTTAATTTTTTTGATCCATCCTAACGGAAATGATGTGGAACCCTTCGTGAGTCACAAATATAAAAACACAGTTTTGCACCCTAACACCAAACTTTTATTTAAACCCTCACCCAAACTATATAACAAGTTTATTCAAAAAATTTTTTAACCGCTTTGTATAACCAACTCTACTTCCATCTACATTAAATCCATCCTGTATACACCGCTGCCAATTTGTCAAACATTACAACTTATTTTTGAACCTCCCTGTATAACCATAATTTTACTCTACAAAATATTTCAATCACCCTGTATGTGCATCTGCTTAGGGGCAACCAATTATAAAATTTTTAAATACTTCTAATCATACTGTATGAACTATAATTTTACTTCGATCCATGTTTCAGATATTGCAGATATGCAACAGCTCATGTTCTATCCTGCAAAAAAATATATCCAACCTGTTTGACTATAAATGTACTCCACCCGCTGTTTCAATCACCCTCTATTTGCAACTACTTATCGGCCACCCAGTATAATATTTTTTCTACTACCCTGTATAACTATAAATCTATCAATACCAAATATATTTCACCAAAACCGAAACTGCTTATGTTTTTAAATAACCTTGTATTTATTACAACTACCCTATATACGCTACTGCTTATTGGTTAACCAATATAACATTTTTAGGGTTCCTTATAATATCATTCAGGATTTCTGCCTCTGTCACATCACAGCCATTTTCTCCTAAACTACTGGATGGAAGAGGTTAACATTTGGTATCAATGTATAGTTTGGTGACCCGATCAGGAATACATATCGTAAAAGAAAAAATTTTGATTTTAGGGGTACTTCTGGGGGAAAAACTAAAGAAATCGACCGTCCCCCCCCTGATCTCCGAAACTACTGAGCCTACAATTTTGAAAAAAATAGGAAATATAGAGCGTTGCCCGAACTTTACAGGAAAATTAAGGAGAAACCATTAATGCAATATATCAAATGAAAGGTCTCATTCTGAGGAACACAAATATATTTTTTTCATATTAAAAAAAATTATTTAAAAAGATATTAATGAAAATATACCAATATTTACCCGTCCCCCCCTTATCTCCGAAACTATAAAACGTAAAGTTTTGAAAAAAAAAAGGTTTATAGGTTCTGACCTGAAGTTTACTGGAAAAATAAGGAGAAACCTATACTTTTGATTTTGAGGGACCAATTACAGAATAAAATGGAAAATATAAAATTAAAATTGTTTCTAACCCATCATGTTATATATCAAATGAAAGGGCTCATTACGAAGAAGACAAATATATTTTTTCCATATTTTTAAAATAAATTAATTAAAAGATATTAACAAAAATATAAAAAAATTTACCCATTCCCCCCCCTTATCTCCGAAACCATAAGCTGGAAAATTTGGAAAAAAATTGAGGTATAGCCACTGGAATGTGTTCGATGGCACATTCCATAGAGAATATTCAAAAATAAAATGTATGAGTTAGATGTTGCGGTTTTAGTTCAATGCTGGTTCAAGGCAAGTATATAATTGACGAAGGACCTTTAGCGGAACAATCAATAACCACCAAATAAAAGTTATCACTAACCTTTTATGTCGAAGCTCTGGTGTTTTCTTGGGTATTCTTTCTTCGGAGGCTAGCCCCGTAACAGCAGGAACAGTTTCTGAGAGCTTCGTCTGGACAACACGTTTCACAAAAAATAGCGACGTAATGTTCATTGATTGAGCATACAAAAAATGCGGGTTTAACAACAAATGATGCGCTTTTGTAAACACAAAAGAAGCAAAATGAAAACGGTTTAGCGGTCGTTACGAACGAAGCTACTAACTCGCAGAATCGTAACGCAAAAAACAACAATAAGCGCCCTCTCTTCAAACGGGAACAAAGCGACCGAAAAGTACGGAGCACAATTCTCCCAAGCGTCCAAATAGCTAGGGAACCGAAACACGAATGTCAATACTGTCTATATTTTACACGCAAAAAACACTTACAATTAGCATTAACGCGACGGAATGTTTTAGAAAAGGTGCAGAAGTTTAAATATCAATGAAGTAATTCAATCAAATTGAACACAATACACTAAACAAATTGCCGTAACGCACCATTCCGCCAGCCTTGAATTACTTATTTCAAAACTAAGGGTCCACTGGCAGTGGACAAAGCTTTACAAGAGGTCGCTTCAAAGTACCACTTGCAGTTCTAACTGTAGCAACGCGTACAACACCATCACCTCCAGGATGTACGTCAATAAGGCGCCCTAATGGCCAATTCAAAGGAGGTGAAGTGTCTTGCTTCAAAATAACAAGAGTACCTGGCTTAACAACCTCCGAGGGATCAGTCCATTTACTCCGTTGATGAAGAGTATGTAAATATTGATGCAAGCGACTCAGTAACTGCCATCTGTTGAGACGATTAGATGGGACAGATACGAAATCAGATTCAGGAGGTGCTGTTAAAGGTTCCATGGTAAGAAACATTCCAGGACTCAAGGCGGTAAAATCCGATGGATCGTTGCTAGAAGGGGTTATAGGTCGCGAGTTTAAAACTGCTTCGACCTGTGCAAATACAGTAGAAAGTTCTTCGTAGGTTAGGATTTGATCTCCAACGACACGTCTACGAATTACTTTCTTTGCGGATAGAATCCAAAATCGTTGCTGCAACAAAAGAAATTGAACGGTTTGGATTCCTGCGTGAAGATTGGTGACATAACAATCTTCGACAATTAGATTAGTCAAACGACTTTTACTTGGTAGCAGTGCGGGAAATTTAGTGTCAAACGGC
Source organism: Octodonta nipae (assembly GCA_034190945.1). NCBI lineage: Eukaryota > Metazoa > Arthropoda > Insecta > Coleoptera > Chrysomelidae > Octodonta > Octodonta nipae. The sequence continues at coordinate 100,869,309 of CM067216.1, read as the reverse complement.
AATGGAGCATTAGCCAATCTACTACCAACTCTAAGAGTTCCCTGTTCATTCAGAAACGGCGAAAGTTTACGAAGCGATTTGGGCAAAAGTTTTCGTTCTCGAAGAAGGGAAATAAATCTCTTTAGAAAAATATTGATCTTGAACATAGCGAACAATGCGAAGCTGAGCCTGATATAACTCAGCAGCCAAAAATGATCCAGAGCCCCTACGGTCTGGATTGCGGGCGTTATCCACAAAGCGACAAATATGAGCTATAATGCGGGTAATGCGATTAATAGAAGAATGTTCTTCTAACAAAGTACCAAATAAATTTGGTGAAGCGGTGACTTGAAACGCCACTATACGGGCTTCAGTCATAACTAGCGGTGACATGCTTGAGTCTGAGCAAGCATGTGGCAAACAAGCGGTAATCAACAATTGTGGGCCTTTCCACCAAAGTGTATTGCCTAATAACTCTGATGGCAAAGTGCCGCGGGAACCCAAGTCAGCGGGGTTATCACAAGATTGAATGTAAAACCAATGCGAAGCAGGAAATTTTTCCAGAATGTAAGCAACTCGATTACTGACAAATGTCTTCCAACGGTGCGGGGAAGAACTAAGCCAAGAAAGGACTACCGTGGAATCTGACCAGCAACGAATCACCTTGAACAACAAACGACTATTGAATTGCTCATAAACATAATGAGCCAACTTAGCGGTAAGAAGTGAAGCACACAGTTCCAATCGGGGAAGTGACAAAGTTTTCATAGGGGCAACTTTCGATTGAGACAACACAAAAAAACTTTGACGAAATCCAGATGCGGTTTCGAACACAAAATAAACAACAGCATAACCTTTCTCAGAAGTATCACCAAATGTGTGAAGTTCACAACTAGAAAAGTGGTCTATAGCAAGCAGGCGAGGCAAAACTAAATTCTGCAAGGTCAACACAATAGCGATAATGTCTTGCTGCAACTTGGGACCGATAAATAAACAATCATTCAAAGATACCCGATGAGGTATCTTAGCGGATGCATTAAACACTATACGAAGTTTGGTTGTGCTACTATCACGTTTCAAAACACAATGATGCGGTATGTAGTAACAATCAGAAGCAGTAGATGGATCAGGAACCAACTCCTTATGATCCAGCTCCAAATACTCTTTGAGAAAATCACAATATTGTTTGTAGAGATCTGGTTGCTGTAGAAGACGTCTTTCTAAAGAGTAGAAACGTTGTACGGCGAGATTATACATTCCATCAAAAGCAGGAAGTGTATTACGAAAAGGAAGGGGCACAACGAATCTACCTGAATCCAATCTCCTGCATCCCTCGGAAAATATTTTTTCGCAGATAAGATCATCAGGGGACTGAACCAGTGCGGTAGGAACACCTTCAATTGTCCAGAACCTTTGGAGTGAATCATCTAATGATACTACATCTTCAATTTGACAAAAAAGCGAAGTTGGGTTTATGACTGACTGAGAGTGAGAGTTAACAGAACTCGAAGACACTCTACCCATAAGGATGTAACCAAACACAGTGTTAATAGCATCAGGAACACCTTCCTTTCCCAGAAGACGTCCATCCAACAAAATTTGAGAAAATATATCGGCACCTAACAAAAGTTCAATAGCGCCTGGGCTATTGAAACCAGGATCAGCAAGTTTCAAATTGGTTAGATATGCCATATTAGCCATGTTAATGGGCGCAACACACATATCATTGCAAATGCGGGGTAAAACAATAGTATCAACAACAAAATTGCACTCACGCTTTACTATAGAGCGAAGAGAAAGGGTAATAGAGCCCTCAGCAGAGGTACTCTGCACAGAACCTAGCCCGTTGAGTTGAATCGAAGCGGGCATAGGTCGGAAGCCAAGGCGTTTCACAGCCTTGCTCGCAATGAATGATGTCATGCTACCAGAATCTAGCAGACATCGCAAAGTTTGATAAGAACCGTGCTTATCTAATACCTCAACTAAAGCGGTAGATAACAACACATTTGAATTGTATGACAAAAGTGAACTATGACAAGAAGTCTGCGGTAGAGAAGTTTCGGGACTTTCAACAGTATTAATGGTACTGGATCCACCAGATGTGGAAGCCAGGTTTGCGGGGGGAGCACTAGATTCAGAACGAATGTCTGAATCACCACGATTTACAAAATGAAGCAATGTGTGATGGCGTTGCTTGCAGCTGCGGCAAGTGGATAAAGATTTACAGCGATTCGACTGATGAGAATCGCTCAAGCAATTAAAACAAAGTCTAAAATCTTTAACAAACTTAAACCGCGCGGATACTGATTTGTTCAAGAATTCAGAACATTTGTAAATCGCATGATCGGATTTACAAACTAAACAATTTCTATTCTTAGTGACAAACAAAGATGTAGTGAACCGGGAGGAATGTTGCTTTGAATTCAATGGTAACTTTTTGTCAACACTTTGCTTTGCCTTGCGAGATAAGTCAACATGTTCAAAGGCATCGCAATGCTTCCACAAAAAATCAACAACTTCCGAATGGATCGGAAAGTGATCTTGAGCGGTCACAGTACCATGGTAAAGTTCAAATTTGGCGGCTAAATTCTTTGGAACTCGTTTCAACATCATCTGAACGATACAAAAATCCCACTGATTCACTGGTAAACCCAAATTCTTCAGTGCTTCCAAATTATCACTGAAGTCATCCAATAACTTCCGAACCTCTGAAGGACTATCTGAAGTTAGTTGGGGGAATTGTTCTAAAGCTGACCAATGAGACTCCGCGATTAAACGAAGTTCGCTTGAATTTTTTCAAAAGTGTTTCATAAGCACTCACGTAATGGTTTTGTGTTAGTTTAAAATTCTTAATAGCCTCAAAAGCAGGCCCTTTTAAAGCTAACTGCAAATATTTGAACTTCTGCATAGCACTGAGTTTTTCATTATTGTGAATTAATGAATCAAACAAATCAATAAAAGTACCAAATTCCAATATGTCTCCACTAAATGAAGGTAACTCAATTCGCGGCAAAGTAACACTTTTCTGTTCCCGAGCTATATTTTGTGGCGTAGAATTCTGAACAGATTTCAGTTTAGCAAAAATAGACCTAATTGAATAAAACAATTTTTCAAATTTATTGCGAATGTCATCCTCAAAGTCAAAATCATCCTTTGCATCTGAAATTAATCCAACAATGGAATTGTGATGTTTAAAAAAATCGGAATGGATTGAATCAACCATATCAATCATGCTAAAAAACAATTCAACGTCGTCACCTCTTAAGGCTTTCTCGGCAGCAAAATAAATATCTTCTAATCTTTTAAACTCCGATTGTCGATAATTTTTAAATTTACGTAAATTTTCAGCGGTTTTTGACATCTTAACAATAAATTAAAATCACTGTAACGCCACTGAACCAATCTAACACGATAGAACGAAACAAAATACTATTCCAAAAATGTACAATTTTTTACTGTTGAAGTCGAAAATATCTGACCAAATGTCAAATAAATTCAAAACAATTTAGCAAAATAACCAAACAAACAAAACGATCTCTTGTAAGGTTTTTAACGCGACAAAATGATGCGTTTTATTTCCAACGGAATGAGTGAATATTCCGAACTTGCTTTCTCTTCTAACAAATAAAGAAACGAAAATTCAATGCAGTTTTTAACAATAATTGCAATGAAAAATCAATGGTTTGATCATTAAACTTTGCACGAAATTAACTCAAATGTATCCGGCCCGGAGTTGAACCAAATTATGTAATTTATTCGATAATCTTTGCAGGAAATTAACTCAAATTGCATCCGGCTCGAAGTTGGACCAAATTATGGAATTTGTTCGATGGCACATTCCATAGAGAATATTCAAAAAAAAATGTATGAGTTAGATGTTGCGGTTTTAGTTCAATGCTGGTTCAATGCAAGTATATAATTGACGAAGGACCTTTAGCGGAACAATCAATAAACACGTGCCGTCATATAAACGAACCACCAAATAAAAGTTATCACTAATTTTATGTCGAAGCTCTGGTGTTTTCTTGGGTATTCTTTCTTCGGAGGCTAGCCCCGTAACAGCAGGAACAGTTTCTTAGTGCTTCGTCTGGACAACACGTTACACAAAAAATAGCGACGTAATGTTCATTGATTGAGCATACAAAAAATGCGGGTTTAACAACAAATGATGCGCTTTTGTAAACACAAAAGAAACAAAATGAAAGCGGTTTTAGCGGTCGTTTCGAACGGAGCTACTAACTCGCGAAATCGTAACGCAAAAAACAACAATAAGCGCCGTCTCTTCAGACGGGAACAAAGCCACCGAAAAGTTCGGAGCACAATTATCCCAAGCGTCCAAATAGCTAGGGAACCGAAACACAAATGTCAATAGTGTCTATATTTTACACGCAAAAAACACTTACAATTAGCATTAACGCGACGGAATGTTTTAGAAAGGGTGCAGAAGTTTAAATATCAATGAAGTAATTCAATCAAATTGAACACAATACACTAAACAAATTGCGGGAACGCACCAGCCCCTAACCTGAACTTTACTGGAAAATTAAGGAGAAACCCCTAATATTTATTTTGGTAGGGCAAATTATAGAATTAAATGGAAATTTAAAATTAAAATTGTTTCTAACCCATCATGTTATATATCAAATGAAAGGGCTCATTATGACGAAAACAAATATATTTTTTTCGTATTTTTAAAATAAATTAATTAAAAGATATTAACAAAAATATAAAAAATTTTACCCATCCCCCCCTATCTCCGAAACCATAAGCTGGAAAATTTTGAAAAAACAATGGAGGTATAGCCCCTTACCTGAACTTTACTGGAAAAATAAGGAAAAACCCCTAATATTTTTTTGGGGGGCAAATTATAGAATTAAATTGAAAATATAAAATTAAAATTGTTTCTAACCCAGCATGTTATATATCAAATAAAAGGGCTCATGATGAAGAAAAGAAATATATTTTTTCCATATTTATAAAATAAATTAATTAAACGATATTAACAAAAATATAAAAAATTTTACCCATTCCCCCCTTGTCTCCGAAACCATAAGCTGAAAAATTTGGAAAAACTGGAAGTATAGCCCCTCACCTGAACTTTACTGGAAAAATAAGAAGAGACCCCTAATATTCATTTTGAGGGGCAAATTATAGAATTAAATGGAAAATAAAAAATTATAATTGTTTCTAACGGGTCATGTAATATATCAAATCCCAGGGCTCATTATGACGAATAGGTACAAATATATATTTTTATTTTTTTTTTAATGAATATTTTAAAATATATTAAAAAAATATTTTAAAAAATTACCCATTCTCCCCGTTATTCCCCAAACTCTAAGACCTAATTTTTTTTGTTTATAGGAAAAATATGAAAAAAATACCTAATTCTTTTATTTGACCTCCAAATAATAGAATTAAACGGAAAATAAATTACTAGAAAACCCCCATAGTAATTTTAGGGACAAATTATACAATTAAATGGAAAATAAAGATTCAATTTTCAAACGCATCATGTAATATATCAGATAAAAGGCTCATTATGTGAATTACAAATATATCATATTTTGAAATCATTTGTATAAAAGATATTAAAAATATTAAACATCGACTTAATTCCCCCTTTAGAAACTACACTATTTAAAATATGAAAAATATATTTTATTTATATTTTTAATTAATTTGAATAACAGATTTAATAATTCATAATTTAAACTTTGACCTATTTTGCAGTTTTTCTTTCAATCTACAAAGCCTCAAAACTCAGACAGTAGATTATAAAAGGCATTTCTGAAAGTTTATTAGTACAATAAAACTCTAATGTTACTTTTTGGGGGCCAAATTAGAAAATTAAATACATATGTATTGTGATAAAAATCAAGCGAATCCTAAAGCAGATAAAATAAAAAGTCTATGTGTGGAAAATCAAATTGTACATTTTTTATAAATTTAAAACGCTTCCTTTAAAAGATATAAGGGTAAGTATAAGAAAATGCACTCTTTCCCTGCTTGTCTGAAACTGGAATATTCGAATCTTGAAGGTGGTACGGAACCCTAAGTATGCGAGTCCAACTCGCACTTGACCAAATTATTTTAATAATTATCATAACATTTCTGCACCCTAAGTTTCAACTATCCTATCTTTGCAACTTATTATGAACTACGCTACTTCACATTTTTTCCTTATATTTTTTCAAGATATATTAAAGTATAATTACTCTCCAAACTTCACTTAAGCCAATCTTGATTTACAACTTTTTCTAACCTTGTTTGAATGACACTGAATAACTATAACTTTACAGCGTACCATACTTCAGGTACTCTATATATGCAAGTGCTATATAACAAAATTTCATTAATTTTTTACCCACCCTATATATTCTAACTGTAAGCCACCTTATATTTCAACAACCTTTTATATGCAGCTACTTATTTGCCACCAAATATAACATTTTTGTACGACCCTGTATCCATAGAATCCCACCCCACCCTATATTTCAACTATCCGGTAAATGGATCAGCTTGTAGATCATACCATTACTTTAAAATATTTTTATACCCACCTGTATAGCTGTAATTATACTCCCTGCATATTTCAACCATCCTATATATGTAACTACTTGTGGATATAAAACAAGTTTTAACCACAACATAAACTATAATTCCACTCCATCTTATATTTCATACACCCTGTATAAACAACTGCTTCTAACATTTCTTTAACCCATTTCATAACTTAAGAATCTTATGAGCATAATTCAAAGATCCTAACTACTGACCTAAGACATTTTTTTAAGTTTTTTTTATTCACTGTATAAATATTCTACCCTTTTTCAACCACTTGGTATATGGAACTGTTTATGGCCCACTTAATATAACTTATTTGGACCACCCCGTATAACTAATTCCACTTCCCCTTATTTCCACCTCATCGTATATATCCAGCGGCTTATAGGGCACCAAATATAACTTTTTAGATTTTTTAAATCCATGTAATTGTGGTCCGCTCTAAGTTTCTTATATATTCAACACCCTATAAAATTTGCTTGATATATGTTGGTTTTTGCTAAATCGAAACATATTACATCTAATATTTTGTGTGTGCGGTGGAACAAATTGAGTAAGTGAATTACCCAACATGGTACAAGTTTTTTCGCTATATCTACCGTTTCCGTCAATTTAGAAAGATAAAATGTCTATCAGATTTTAAGTCAAACTATAGGCTTCGCAACCAAAAAAGATTCTGCAAAATCAGTTAAGTAGTTCTTACGTGATGCCCGAACAAACACACAAACAAACAAACAGACAAACTTACAATTTTATAATAGTATAGATTATTTCAGATATTCCATATAGTAGAATACAACTGTTCATGGTCTACCCTATGTAAAAATTATTTTTTAACTTTTTTAAATCCACCCTGATGGAAATACCGGTGGAACCCTTGGGTGTCACAAATTTAAAAACACAGTTTTGCACTTTAACACCAAACTTTTATTTAAACACTCACCCAAACTGCAACTGCTTATTACTCTACCAAATATTTCAACCACCCTGTTGTGCATCTGCTTAGGGGCCACCAAATATAACAATTTTTAAACACTTAACTGTAACTCTGGTCCACTCACAATTTTATATATGCAACTTCTTATGGGCTACGCTATATAACTATTTTGAACCACCCTTGAAAATATAATTTGTCTCAACCCTGTATTTCAGCCACCCCTTATATGCAGCTGTTTCTAACATTGTTTTAATCACATTGTTTAAACTATACTTTTACTTCGATCCATGTTTCAGATATTATATATATGCAACAGCTCATGTTATATCCTACAAAAAAAATCCAACCTGTTTAACTATAATCCTCCATCCGCTATTTCAACAACTTAGTATATGCTACTACTTATCGGCCACCCAATATAACATTTTTTGTACAACCCTGTATAACTATAAATCCATCAATTCCCAATATATTTCACCAAAACCGCAACTGCTTATTGGGCACCGTATATAACAATTTTTTAACGCATGTTTCTGAATCACCTTGTATGTATTACAACTACCCTGTATACGCTACTGCTTATTGGTTAACCAATATAACGTTTTTTAAATAACTAATCAAAACACTTCTCCACCTTATATTTCAACTATCCTATCTTTGCAATGTATTATGAACTACGCTATTTCACAATTTTTCCTCATATTTTTTCAACCACATTATAAAGTATAATTTCTCTCCATACTTCATTTAAATCACCCTACATTTTCAAGTTCTTCTAACCTTGTTTGAATCACACTGTATAACTATAACTTAACTGCGCCCCATGTTTCAGGTACTCCATATATGCAACCGCTATATAAAATTTTTTTTTTGCATTTTTTACCCACCCTGTATATTTATAACTCTACACTACCCTATATTTCAACAACCTTTTATATGCAACTATTTATTTGCCACCCTGTATCCTTAGAATCCCACCCCACCCTATATTTCAAACTTCAGGTAAATGGAACAGGTTGTAGATTATTACATTACTTATTTTTTAAACCCACCTGTATAGCTGTAATTATACTCCGCGACATATACTTCACCCATCCTATATATGCAACTGCTTGTGGATATAAAACAAGTTTTTAACCACAATATTAACTATAGTTCCACTACATCTTATATTTCAAACACCCTGTATAAACGACTGCTTTTGACATTTTTTCAACCCATTTAATTCAAAGATCCTAACTACTTACATATTTTTTTCTAAGATTTTTTATCCAAACTATAAATCTTCTACCCTTTTTCAACCACTTGGTATATGGAACTGTTTATGGCCCACTCAATATAACTTTTTTAGACGACCCCATATAACTAATTCCACTCTCTCTTATTTCAACCACATTGTATGCAGCTGCTTATAGGATACCAAATATAACTTTTGTTAGTTTTTTTTAAATCCATTTAATTCTACTCCGCTGTAAGATTCCTATATACCAAACACCCTCTAAAATTAACTCGTTATATCAGTTGATTATTGTTAAATGGAAACATGTTGCATTAGCACATTCCGAATTTTGAATAAAAACTATGCTGATGCCAGTATCTAATATTTTGTGCGTGCGGTGGAACCAATTGTGTAATTGTATTACTCGACATGGTAGAAGTTTTTTCGCTATATCTACCGTTTCGGTCAATTTAGGAAGATAAAATGTCTACCAGATTTTAAGTCAAACTATGGTCTTTGCAACAAAAAAAGATTCAGCAAAATCAGTTCAGTAGTTCTTACGTGATGCCCGAACAAACAAACAAACAAACAAACAGACAAACTTACAATTTTATAATAGTATAGATACTATAATGAGTTACCTTCATTCTATTGTTAAATAAAATACTTTGATTCTCTTTTTAATATGTTTATTGTTAATTATTGTTTTGGAACTGCTTTTATTTATAATTTTTTATATCCTATTTTGTAATTTTTGTAATCAATTTAATTATTCCACAACTTATTCGTTCGAAACTAGGCATAGTAAATTACTATGAGCGTTTTACTTTTGGCCACTTTCAACTCTAATAACTTGTTCCTTATTTTAGTCTTTATATTAGTTAGTGTATACTAACTAATATGAGGTATATTATAGTAGTATCCAAAAGTCATATAATATGCAGTTCGATCAATGTGTAAAGTAAGCCTGTTTGCTTTTAATCACAAGACTATTTTAGTTATTAATTTATTTTATTTTTGGCTTCATCATAACTATGCCCTCTGGTTACTACACCTGCGCCATCGATACATACAATCTCATCATCAGCCATTTCTTTCAGGAGATGATTATAAATACATTATTAGTGATAGATCTAATATTGTACCTTGGGGTACACCTGGTTTAATTTCTTTATACTCTTCTGTGTTATTTTCAGCTAAACTCTCTGTTGACTGTCATATGGATAATTAGTTACTAATATGTTAGCATTTCCTCGTATTGCATAGCAATAAAGTTATTCTAGTAAGATTTCATGATTGACTGTGTCAGAAGCATTAGTCAGTTTTAAAAATGATATTAATTTTTAGACTACATTTGTTATCAAAGTTAATACATCTTTAGTTCTTAACCAGTTTATAAAACCAAATTGTTTTTAGATATGTTTTTTTAAATTAAATATTATGTCATATAAAAGTCTTTCAAAAATTTTGGCAACATTTGATATCCAGGATATTGCTTTATAATTTTTTTACTTGACTTTTATCATTAGCTTTAAATATTGGAATTACTACAGCCTTTTTTGAATCACCTGGCTATACAGATAAGATATATATTAAACATACAGGTTAATGGTTCAGCTATATATTTGGAAGTTTCTGTTAGGGCTTTGGGATGTATATCATCAACTTCACCAGCTTTACGTTTTAATTTATTTATTATGGTTTTAATTTCTTGGAAGAATGATCTATAAAAATGCTATTCTGATTCACATCTGGCTTATTATCATATTGTTGAGTGGTGAGTTATGTATCTTTCAACTTAAATCCTACTTCTACAGAAATATTTATTGATATATTCAATTATTTTAGTTTTCTATTCTTATATTTCCATCCTCAGTTAAATATTTTTTGTAGATTTTCTACCCAGTTTTTCATTTAGCATACTCCAAAACTTATTGTTATTATAGTTTTTTCAGTATTATTTTTATCATATTTAACCTTGACTTCAGATATAATTTTATCTCCATTTTTTTGTATTCACACATTGTTATCAGGACCTAATATCCAAATTTTATATAACGGTTCGTTAGTTAAACATGAGTGTATGATAGAATGTGTAATTCATATTTTTCTGGGATTTGTTTTAACAATTTAATTTATTAGGCTCATATTTTTTAAAATCAATGTTCTAAACATCAAACATAACACTAAGTCAAATACTGTATTATATACAAAGATATTTTTTTATATATTTGCAAATAGTAATTTTTGTAAGCAAACATTATACGTTATCAAGCTGAAATATTTAATTTTAAATCAAAAAGTGATCCCTTGTATATAGTAGATAAACTTGCCAACGCATATAGTCACCATGTCTTACGGTTACCTCCATATCATTGTACATTCAATCCAATTGAGAATATATGTGGCATCCCAAATCTTATTAAAATAAACATATAGGGAAAGATGGTAATTATAGAGAACAAACAATAAAACTGTGAAAGGAAGCATATGCTACGGTTACTCCGGAAGTTTGTGATAAAACTGTCTCTCACACTGAAGTAGAAGTTGAGAAGTGGTGGAATAGAGAACTTAGAATAGATAACAGTTAGTCAGAGCCCTTAGTCATCTATCTTGGTGAAAATGAAGATGAAAGTAGTTTTTTGTTTTTTTTTTTTGGAATATATACTTAGTAAAATTTGAATTGTTGTCTGTTGTTCATCTCAATTTGCTTCTAGTTTTTCAGTGTTTTATTTTATTTTAATTCACTTTCGCTATTGTTCAGTATGTATTCCTAGTTAAGGCATTTTATTATCGTTTACAGATTAGCTAAACAAGCTGAATTAAATTCAGCGAATCGAACTAATGTCAATAAACTTCTTATGTAACCTCAAACAACTGTTTTTTTTTTAAATTGGAGCTATACCCAAGATTGATTTAGTTATTTGATTACAGTTCTGTATAATTTCATTTAGAACTAATTTAATTGTAAGTAATTTCGAAAAGATTGTTGAGGAGGTCTTGAATTATTTTGTCTGTTCATTGGGTTTTCTCTCCTCCAATTTTTTTCCTGCAACAGATAAGTATTTAAAAATTGTATATGTAGAACAAAGTGTATTAAGGCAATTTCGTAAAATTGCCCGGATTACTGGCTGTCTGTACAGAGATTCTTCCTCACAGTTATTCTGAGAGAAAGAGATGTCTACAAAATGATCAACCAGTATTCCTGTATATAAGTAATGTCTTGTAAATTGTGTAATACTTATCTGTGGCCATTCTTATACCGGTGAAACTTCAAGACCTTTAGAAGTAAGGAAAAAAGAACATCAATATAACATTTCCAGAAAACATGTGGACAAATCAAATTTGGCCAATCATGTATTAACGAGCACCGGCAACCATAGGATAGACTGGGATAAAACAAAGATTTTGTTGAAAGAAGAAAATTTAAAAAAGAGAAAACTTAAAGAAGCCAGCTGTATGATGATAAACAACACTGAAATCGGAGCACCTTCAGCCGACCTTCATTTGGACTTGAGGAATTTATTGCTAACAGAACAAAAAAACGGTAACCTCAGCGTCAAGTGATCGCCAAACGACAAATTGTCGGTGTCAAATTTTTTGACAAACAACAAATTCAAGATCAAAGCGAAATTTTTTTAGAAAGAAACCTCCAAAACAACACTAAACGATTGACAACGACTCCAGACTCGGAGTTGAAACGTCTATATCCATACACAGATAAGTATTACACAATATACAATACATTACTTATATACAGGAATACTGGTTGATCATTTTGTAGACATCTCTTTCTCTCAGAATAACTGTGAGGAAGAATCTCTGTACAGAGCCAGTAATCGGGGCAATTTTACGAAATTGCCTTACTACACTTTGTTCTACATATACAATTTTTAAATACTTATCTGTTGCAGGAAAAAATTTGGAGAAGAGAAAACCCAGTGAACAGACAAATTAATTTAATTGTGTTTGGAATGTATCTCGTAGATCTTAGGTTGAAATAAATTTCCCTCTATATTGTCTAAATCTCTATTAAATAACATTTTGCATTATGTTGAAGTATTTGGCATTATTGCATCAAAAGTGCTTAAACTACCATAGATGAACTCATTTGGTTTTGATATTTTGTTTCTCTAAACATGCATCTATCACAAACCTTGTTTAATCAATAGTTTTCTTACTATTTCAAATGAATTTTTGATTTTAAGGAGATGGTATACAAATTCTACTAGTATTTCTAGTGTAGTCTCCCATACATATGCATCTCTTCATACCTTGGTGTAACTCGAAGTTTTTATACAATTTCTGTCATTATAATCCAGGTTTCACAACCTTATTCCATTATTGCTATTATAGAAAACATTATTCAAATACTTATTTTTTGAGAGGGCTAACATTCTTCTAGGCTAAAATCTCAACATATGTTGCTCAATTAATTATTCTTTTAGACTATTGATATTTTGTCAATGGGGGAAAATTTCAGGCAACTACATTTTTCTAGGTGTTTGGAAATACAAAATTGCTGACAAATAGAGAACAATTTGAAGGCAGCAACATCTTCACATTATTTCTATTGATATTTTTTATATTTTCAGAAGGCTGTAATGTTTAAGATGATTCTAAGGTGTTGGACATATAGTTTATAAAAAATTTAAATGTAACTAAAATTTGTGAATTGGTGAGTTCTTATGTCTTAAACTAATATAACAATTTGGGCATTATTATGAGGAAGTAAAAACCAATTAAAAAAAAAACTACCAATTTATAGGGTAGATTCTGTTTTAAGTTTATTGATCCATATTTGAAATGTGACTATAAAAATGTTTTAATTTCTACCAAAAAGTACTTATGTCGATTAATAATAAAATGATTTGTTCAATATGTTATCTATAAATACTTTATTTTTATGATGTGAGTTAGTTCAATATATTCAATTATAATTTATATGTGTCCACAAATTACACTGTATAGCTCACAAAGCTGTTTCATTAAGACAGCAGAAATTACACAATTTTATATAGATTTATAAAATCATTAACTCCAAAAAATGCTGCAACTTCTGTACATTACTTATTTCAATAATCTTTAGATAAATTTGTGGATTTATCTCTTTTAATGAATAAGTTTCATCTTAGAGAACATCCAAGTTTTTGTAGTTTCATAGTTTCAATTATGTGAACAAACTGCTCATATTCAACATTGCTTTTTAAATGTATGTTGCTCAATGAATAGGGCCAATATGTGTGACTGAAATCAGCCATTTATCTAGGTAGCTGGGGCTTTGCCCAAAAACATTAAGAAATATCTGTACATTTTCTGACTATCTTCAGGTGAAGAGTCTCATTTTCTTTAATCATATTTCCAGTTTCATACCCAAAGAATTGAAGATTGTACATAATATTCTGTACATCCAAATTTGTTATACTATTCTCTTAGAAGAATTTTAGTTTTATTAAAAATATTTAAAATGTGACTATAAAAATGAAAGTAAACATCAATATAGTTATGAATATCATTGTTATTCAGCAACAATAAAATTTGTGAAATCATTGGTCAGTTTTCTACTAAGCTCAGAAAATAATTTCTTATGGTTTTTCTATTTAACAATATGATATTCTAGTATATCTAGTTCCTACAGATTCTATGATTATTTTTAAATCTTGTCTCCCACACAACTGAGTGGGAAAAATGAGCATAGATTTGAAGGATTTCTTTGTGTCATATAAAAAAAATAAGAGTCTAAAAATCGAAACAGATAAAATAAAGTATTTTCATGTACTTTATTGAGAGTATTATAAAGTTACAACCCTATTTGCAATATAGGCATTAAATAAAAATTATATAAATGGTATGGAAGTAGTAGAGTAGGTCCCAAAACTCACAAATCTTTAAAATGGTTTTGTACAGTAAGGTTGTCAACAACAAAAACATTTTTTGAAAATAAAACCATTTTAAAGATTTGAGTTCCACACCATTCCAAATGGACCAATACTTCATAGTAAAAATTATATATTTATATTCTAACTTCATTTACAAATCTGTCATAAAATCAAATACTTTCCTGATCATATTTAGAATTAAAAAGTTTTTCCAGTGATTTGTAGAGTGAGTTTGTTCACTATCGCTTTAGTTCTCACACTGTGCACTTCAAATGTTTCTCAAAAAGTTGTGTAAAACAGCAGCTGGACTGCATCGATTGACAAATATTCTAAAATGAATTTCTATAACCTTTGATGCTCTTTTTATCCTAAAAAATCTTCTTTGTGAAATGTATTGCTCAATGGATATGGTTTTAGTATTCTCTCTGGAAGGTGGAAAGACCCCATCTACCATGAGATATAGTATTATATTTCCACCAGGTAAGCGCTTACTTTCTGGTATATCTAAAGGATTTGTTAGGCTGTATAATGCGCAATGAACTTTAGCAAATACTCCACCACTTGATGCACTTTTAATGTTAAAATAAAGTGATTGTCCTGATTTAGGAGCATCAAAAACAAAATGCTTTCCATCTAATGCACCAATTATATATTCAGAGTCAGAGTTGTTCTAGTAATTTTAAAAATCTAGAGCAATAGTTGTTACCTAAAATCAACCAAAAAAACTATGGACTGCACCTTGAAGAAGTGTTCGTTTGCCTGGCCCATTTGGAATCAAGAATTTTTTTATTCAGCTACAATAAATGAATATATTATACTTTAGTATCCCTTTCTAGTTGCCAAAAATCATGTTATTTACAATTTCACTGTAGCAGATACTGAAGAAAATGTTCTAATGGAGAATTAAATGTGGGCTCCCCCATTTTTAAGAACTCATATTTGTTAATATTCAAATGTAATATCTTTTCTACCATCTGCCTAAACCCACCCTTTTCGCTGCTCTTAAATTTCTTAATTTTTACATCAATTACTACTTTTATTAATTACAAGTTTGGTGTCATTTCAATAGACATATAACGTAACCAAATATATATGCTGAAGCTAAATGCCAAAATACAAAGAGAAGTTATAAATATTGTCTGTATGATTTGTGGTTATAAAGTTATTTTCACAAATCATACAATTGTGTGGTTTCACGATGAAGAATATTAAATGTTTTGAGAATTTCACCAGAAAAGCGAAGTAAATTTCGTTCATTTGTTGAATTTGTTGACTGAATTTCATGGATAATTTTTACGGATACCAATGAAGGAAGCAAAACAATTATATATGTTAATTATTATTAATTGAACTTTTAGACAATACTGAAATTAATTATTAAAGTAAATTGCAGTCGTACACACTGTATTGCATTTCTTTTAATTTCGGAATAAAAGGTCATATCGGCAACGCTGTCAAATTTGGGCCTCTGACGTCATGGTCTTGCTTAATTAACCGAGCTATAACAATAAATCTGTTTACATTCGATTTTTGAATTTCAAATTCGATTCCTACCAAACCCTACATATTAATTTAACACATTATAGTTATTCAAAGAGTCGAAAATATATGTCAACAATTCATTTCAAAAATAACAATTAACAGATGAAAGCAAATTGACATGCAACAAAAAAAAAATAAAGATGTTATAATTGTAAATTAACTGAACATCGTTTTAAACCATTTTGTTGCTAATTTGATAACCAAAACATTTTGCTATCTCAAATATCAACTTAAAATTAAATTCTTGCCAAAATATTTAAATTTCGTCCAAGAAATTACTAATTTGATCATATTTAAATAACCCATCCTGCATCTACATCTTGCAAATCGGTTGTAATTAAACAAATATTAAAATGGAAATAAACACAAACAATAATTAGAGTTAATAGAGTTCAGTAGATAATATAAAATAATATCAATATTAATATAAACAGTTGGAAAGAATGTTACCATAGTCTTAATGTAAGAACACAATGACCCTATCAAATGGCGGTATAGATACAATAATCTTATTGTAGATCCTGGAGTATTCTCCGCTCAAAACTACTCCAAATGCACGACACTTCTGTAAAATTGGATTAGGTTCGTCTTCTTAATATTCGCATACTTCACATTTTGAGATCAAAGGAAGATTTAGTATTATTTCAAAAAGAAATTGTATATAATGACTTATCGTCTTTGAATAAAGGTTTAAATATAAATGATAAGTTAATACTATATGTTAATATTAGAAGGTTAAATTCAAATTTTGATAAACTTCAAATCTTTATTGAAAGATTAAAAAACAAACCCATGATAATAGTATGTACTGAAACATGGAATCTGGAATACTATCAATATTACCACTTGCCAGGTTTCAAAATCTTCTATAATAATAGTCAAATAAATCAAGCTGATGGTGTTGTAGTATATATCAATGAAAATTTAAATGAGACTACATATACTAGGAAAAGTGGAAGATTGAGTATTCTACATTCCAAACTTAAAATAGGGGACAAAATCAGTTTTGAGATATCAGCTATGTACAGGTCACATGACCTACCAAAATCTGAATTTATACAAGATTTAAAATTATTTTTAAATGACTGTCAAAATACGAAAAATCATCTTATCATAGGAGACTTCAATATTGATTTATTAGAGTTAAATACTGTAAGCCAAGAACATTTGAATAATTTGTTGGAAAAAGGGTACTCCCCATGCTTTCAGGATGTAACCCGACCATCTGAAAACGAAAAAGGAGGATCTTGTATTGATAATATTTTTATCAAAACAAATAGTCTTAACTTTGAATCCACTAGATTGAGTACTGTGTTCCCTGACCACTACCCCCTTTTTATTGCCATTAAAGAACAAATAAATAAAGAAATAGATAATTCATTTTATAATATTAACTATAAAAAATTAAAAAATATTGCAAGTAAAGTAAAATGGAATAAATTCCTACTATGCGATCCAAATCTAGCAACTGAGTTACTAATAAAGGAAATAAAGAGCTGCATCAATAAGTCTAAATACAAGCCTAACAAAGTAAACCGTTCAAAAAGAATTCCTAGAAAACCATGGATTACAAATTCTATCATGAACTCGTGTTCCACTAAAGATCAACTATATAAAATTTGGAAATTAGATCCAGAGAATGAAGAACTAAAGGCAGAATATAAAAACTATGAAAAAATATTGAATAAGGTTATAGCTGAAGCCAAGGTTAAATATGATAAAGAGTCAATCGAGAAAAACTCGAATAACAACAAAAAGTTATGGAATATCATAAATGAAAAATTGGGTAGAAAATCTAAAAAATATTGTAAAATAGACTATTTAATTAATGATGAAAATATTAGAATAGATAACTCAAATAGTATCGTTGAATATATGAATCAATATTTCTGTGAAATTGGAATAAATTTAAGTCGAAAGATACACAACTCACCTAACAATATAATTAACATGCCAGATATGAATCAAAATAGTATTTTTATAGATCCTACTTCTAAGGAGGAAATTGTAACCATAATAAATAATTTAAAAGATAAAGCTGGTGGAGTTGATGATATATACTCCAGAGCCTTAAAAGCTATATCCAAATATATAGCTGACCCATTAACATATATTTTTAATCTATGTATTGAATTGTCTGTATGGCCAAATGACTTAAAAAAGGCTGAAGTAGTTCCAATCTTTAAAGCCAACGATAAAAGTCAAGTAAAAAATTACAGACCAATATCATTAATATCAAATGTAGCAAAAATTTTTGAGAAACTTTTATACAACAGATTTTTTAATTTTTTAAAAAAATGTAACATATTATCTAAAAAACAATTTGGTTTTATAAAAGAATTAGGAACTAAAGATGCACTAGCTTTAATAACTAATATAATCTATAAGTCCCTAGACAAGAGTAAACCAATTATTACCACTTTTTTGGATTTGACTAAGGCTTTTGATACAGTCAATCATGAGATCTTACTAAGTAAACTTTATTGTTATGGAATAAGAGGAAATGCTCACAAATTAGTAAGTAGTTATCTATCCAACAGACAACAAAGAGTTAAGGTGAATAACGTAGTAAGTGATTATAAAGAAATCAGAACAGGTGTCCCGCAAGGTACAATATTAGGTCCTCTACTATTTATTCTGTATGTTAATGATCTCTTGAAAGAAATGGCTGATGATGAGATTGTATCATATGCGGATGACACAGCTGTGATTACTAGAGGAAATACATGGGATGAAGCTAAAAATAAAATGAATGAAAGCCTAACTAAAATAAACTTATGGCTAGAAGCAAATAAGCTTACTCTAAACATTGACAAAACTGTATATATGACTTTTGGAAACAATTGTAATAGTGTACCGACTACTTTGGAAATTAAAATTAAAGACAAGTTACTAACTAGAGTTGAAAGCTGTAAATACCTAGGGATCATATTTGACTATAATTTAAAATGGAATAATCACATTGAATATATAATAAATAAAACAAAGTATCTTTCGTTTATCTTTTACAAGTTAACTAAATTTATGGGAACTAAAACTCTAATGGTAATTTACTATGCCCTTTTTCAGAGTATTATAAGCTATGGAATAATTGCTTGGGGAGGAGCTTTTTCTAACAATTTAAATTTATTACAAAAGCTACAAAATAGATTATTAAAAATTATAAACAAAAATACTCTAGCAATAAACCATAACACACTAAATTTAACCCAATTATTCCGATTAGAAGCAATTGTCTACCATTACAAGGACCTTAAAAATCAATATGAAATGTCTACTAGTAGAACTAGGAATAAAAGCATTCTTTTACCACAAATCTGTAAAAGCAGTAGCGATAAAAATAATTACATAGTGGCTATCAAAGTATTTAACCGACTACCAAACGGCTTAAAAACAATAGTTAATAATAAATATATTAAAAAGAAAATCAAGGTTTGGATATCTGAAAATATTTAACAATAAATAATTCTAAACTATCTAAATATAAATTGCTGTAACATATTATTTTGATGGGTAAACTTAAGTATATATGCGTGCGTGTATATATGTATGTATATATGAGTATGTATGTGTATATATATATGTATATATATTATATACAAATTAATTAATTATAGTAGGTAAATGGTGTCAATTAGTCCGTAAGTATTTTCTGTTAGATTATAAGCTTCCAGTGTCCTACGCACAGGTATTACTATACCTCTGTAGGAATTACTGTTGTACTATGTTTGCTATTGTAACGTAATACATATGTAATATTTTACTGGTTAAATAAATAAATAAATAAAATAAATTCCTCATTTTATATAGTTCTTCAACTTTCATTTTTTCTTTTTCACAATATGGCGTTTGGTTAGATTTTTGGATTTTGATAACGTCTTTGGTGACACTAGCAAAGTAAGACAAATTGATTAACATAAGAATGATAAAATTCGGTGCACGCACTTGCTGTCTAGAGCGCTGGAAAGGAACAAACATAGGGTGATACACACAAAACTCTCCTTTATGTTGCGCTGTCGGACAAAATGATGCCGTAGATAAAAATGGCCACATGCACGCAAGCCCAAGTGATTTTGGCCAAGCTTAGTGCCGCTAATAATATATGCCAACGAACTAGTTAACAATAAGATCGCTGTAGTAAAATCTGAAGTTGGGGAAAATAACAAAATTGAAACAATAATAATTTTGCCTTCTAAATGTTATTTCTCTTATATTCTTGATTATTTTTTGTGTTTTCTTGGGAAATAACAACACAATCGAAATAAAAAAACTATATTGAAAGCAAATACCAAACGTTTCAAAGTCGATTTTGATATTTTAAAGTCATTGATAACGTAGTCAGAATCGACTTTGAAACGTTTGGTATTTTCCTTCAATATACAGTTTTTTATTTCGATTGTGGTGTAATTTGCCTTGAAAACATTAAGTACATTATAGGCAAAGTACAAAATGGAATTTTCAAGTTGCGAACGGAAATAATATTAAAAATATTAACAATAAGGGAATAATAAAGGTCAAACCACACAACTCTGATGTAACTGAATTCTGCTCTCGATTTTGAACAGTTTGAGCAATTAATGCACGGGAGAATTATGAAAACGACAGAGAGCTTGTAATTTTATTAAGAATCTCTGTATTAGAATTATTACCAAGCGTTCCAATTTATCAGGTGTAACGTAGGTTTTGAACAGAGAAAATGTGACATCAGATGTTTGGGGAATCTATAATATCTAAATTCACTTCTGAAATTTTTGCTTGGCACACAAAACGCTGTTGTAGGCTATAAAGATTGAAAAACTCAAAAATTTCTGTGACTGAGGGGTATCAAATAAAGAAATATTTCTCTGCTTTAAAAAAATAGTATCGTGAATATGTCTAAGCCAAACGTGAGAAAGATTCTTCAGCATATGAACATTTAAAACGAGTATTAATTTAAGCCGTCAAAATTCTCACTTTCCAGAATAAACTAATTCCACCAGACTAACCAGCGAGAAAAATTGTAACAGAAAAGACGACCCATTGAAAAAAACCCAGTCAATAACCATCATAAAATTATTTTGGATTAAGTGGATTTCTGTTCGAGACAAGAGTTATTTTCAAGAAAGTTTGAAAAGTGTCTAAGAAAACAAAGCCAAATCTCAATAGTTCGTATGGGAAAAAACAATAGGTATACAGTGTAATAGCTGGAGGTCATCAGCGCAGTAATCAAATACTTGAATGAATGAAATGGAGTAATACAATTTGGACATTCTTGACAATTTTCACCGACATATGACTACTGTTAATGAATTAAAGTGCTATTTCCAATCAAGAGGCAAATACAAAATTGTTGCTCTCATGGGAAGTGTGTACTGTACACAACACTGGAAAAGAAAAAGGAAAAAGATGAAAGTTGACAACTTGGATCATTTGGCATCATATCAGGAAATTCTGGGCATTAGTATAGTTTTTAAATACTATTTTATAATGTAATTAGGTTTTCACAGGAATAAAATACTTTATGGTTAATTTGTAATCTGTGTTGGAATGACACCCTCTTTTTCCCAATTCATCACAACAGTTATGATAACATTTTAGTGGCTTTTCGTACTTCTAAATTATTTTGCAAATTGTTGACATTTGACGTAAATTCGGGGATTAATTTGCATGTTAATTCTTCGTGAAACCATGCCAGTTTTATGGCTCATACATATTTCTAGTAGATTTTTGATGCCTGCCACTTGATTTAAATCAGGACATAAATTAATAAATTAATTAACCAGCCGCTACAAACTCTACGTCTATTCTTAATCAGAAGAACCAGCAAAAATTGGCGATTATTGGGGGGTTCTGCAGTAAATAGTAATACAGAGTTAATAAATATGTCCAGAATTATATGACCACCGTCATATTCAGGAACAATGGCTAGTATTTTTGTAAAATTGTAGAGCATTACAGTTATTGGAGCACCTTATTTCGGACATTTTTTAATATAGGCCAATTTTTCTTTGCATCGCATATCGGATGATACTTGCTAGAAGTCACAGACCGTTTGAATTCCTTTAGTATCTTTAGTGCATAATTTGTTTAATGAAATATAAGGCGTGTTCCAACACGACGTAAAACCGATAAACAACCGGTAATCACTGTAAACGGTAACTCGTCACCGCGCACGAAGATTATCGGTTGTGTGTGTGTTGTGTGTGAACCTATAATAAACTTAAAAGTTTTATGCTCACTTTTTGCTTTGGCAGGAATTATTTAGAACTATAGCTTTATGGCTTTTGAGTTTTGAGAAACAAGCAAAGTATTGTAACAATGGGATACGTATTGTTTTCGTTTCTGAAGCACGTTCTGGAAATAAATATATACAGTGTTGACTACTAAAACTGAAAGCAAATTATTCGTGTTAACAATTTGTGGTCAATTGGCTATTCAAATTTGGCTGCCCTACCGTATACCTACTAAAAATCGATACCCCAATTCAAAATCATATAAATTACAGGTCAATGAATTTGTAACCTTATTATTTGTGTATTAGAATCAGGATGTGTCATTTCGTAGATTATTTTTATAATTCAACGGTTTAGTGAAGACTTCAAAATAAATAGTTTTTAGGTATAATTGCTATTTCTTAGTGTTCAAAAACAATAAATTCTATGATCTGATAACAATCCAGCTGATGATAACAATTCAATTAAAGTGTGAAAGTATTTTTTACAAAATCATTACTTATATCGTAGCATGTAGTCGTGCTTATTACTTTTGCAAATTCTGTTATAGCAGGAATGAAGATAGATTATCCAGTGATAGGGAAACTGGTTTTACTAAAGGATCAAAATTCTTTCAAGAAAGACTGTTTGCCTAAGGGTTATTGATGAATTCACTTAACTGGTCGAAAAAAAAAAACTTTCCATTGAACCTGTTGTAGGCCCACTGTGGGTTTTATAATTCTAATAGAAGTCTGTCAATGAGGACGAGATATGTGTTAACCCTGAAAGTCATTCTAATATCTTCATCCGGTGTTTCATAATATATATTTTTTTCTGTTTGTCTTTTTCCAATGTCTTTTGTATTCTGCTTTGACACTCATAATTTCATCGTTGTACTTTATAAGTTCTCGTTCATCTACTCAAAATTTGTAAATATTCACTTTGTTTCCAGTTTTTCTAATATCTAAGCATTGCTGTCGCTTCGGTGTACTCATCTTTGATTGATTCCAATGTTTTATGGATTGAAAGATTTACTATCTTTAGTGTTTTCCCTTCTTATCTCATCGCAATCGGTCTTTGGTAAGTAACTGGTACCTCCAGATTCTTGATTCCCAAATCGTTCAGTATGGCTGGATTAAAAAGGCTAAAAATTCCTAAATCATACAAGAATTTCCGTCATGCGGATCAGTGAACTTTTTTATTCTGAAAGCGATACTTCTTGTAAACAGTTGATTCATTTCCATAGCAGGTCTCTTCAGAAGGTTTGAACATTATGCAATTTCTTTATCAACCTTGGACATGCAGTAAATTCGGCCACCAATCTCACATTTAACATTCAAATTAAGGACGCTAGATTTATGAATTTCACATTTTTATACTGAGCTGTTCTACATTTTTCCAATAATTAGATCCAACATTGTCAAAGCAGACTTATTCTTCAATGGAACAATTTCCAAATAGGAAATATACCAGTCTTTTAGTTTTAAAATAAACACAAATACTGTCAGTAAACGACACCGACCACTATAAAATATTTCATAAGACTTGTTTCGATCGAAGCCATTCGTTGCGGTAGTTTTCCCAGAAGGTATCGGTGATTTCTCATAAAGGTGGATATTGGATTAAATTTCCCATTGGTTATAATTACTTAACGTCCTGAGACTCATATCACAATTATAATTAATTGTCCGGTATATCAAGAGCGAATTGCTGTGCTAGTAAACTATACTATGGAGATTGTAGAAAAATTTAACGAAGTGGTGAAACATATTATATATTAAATTGTGAGTGCACACTATAACATTTCGGTTATATAATTATTATTTATTATTATTTATAACGCACAACAGGCCCTGAAAACCTAGGGCGTGAATTACATTTTATGTGGCAACTACAATATACAACTACAGTGATTCCTTAATTACACGCCACCATTCGCCTCTATTGGCAACCATGGCTTTCCATTGCTCTATACCCATTTTCCGTAGATCTTCTGTTACATTGTCCAGCCATCTTTTCCGAGGTCGTCCTTTTCTTTTCACTCCTATGGGTTTTCGGTTTATGATTTTTTTTGGCATCCTGCCTCTCGCCATTCGCTCTACGTGTCCCAGCCATCTGAGTCTCTGCGCTCTTACAAAAGTAGATATTTTGGGTCCACCATATAAGTTCTCAAGTTCTTCATTTTTTTCTTCCCCTTCACCCACTTTCCGCCTCCTTTCCCATCGTCCGATCCTTTCTTCGTCTGTTGTGTTAAGAACCCATGCTTCACTTCCATATGTAACTGTCGCTCGAATGACTGCTCTATATACTCTTTCTCTGGTTATTCTCGAGACAAACTTAGATTTCATCAAATCCTCAGCATTCCTTTTGCTATCCTGGCTTTAATCTCTGCATCCTCTCTTCCATTTTCTTCGACTTTGACCCCCAAATATTTACAATGTCTCACCCTCTTAAATCTTTGTCCCTCTCCTATTTCTGCCCTTAATTCTGTCTCAGTATTACTCTCCATCGCTCCCATTACCATGTATGTTGTTTTCTCTTGATTTATTTCTAACCCAAACTTCTCCTCTGTTCCTATTCTTCCTATCACCCTTATTAATTCGTTCTTATTTTTTGCAATTATTATACG
Organism: Octodonta nipae; assembly: GCA_034190945.1. Lineage (NCBI taxonomy): Eukaryota > Metazoa > Arthropoda > Insecta > Coleoptera > Chrysomelidae > Octodonta > Octodonta nipae. The sequence goes on along the minus strand of CM067216.1, from coordinate 100,844,366 downwards.
TCATCCGCAAAGGCTAGGCATTGATGCTCGTTCTTGAATATTGTTTCTTCTGTTTTAACCACACTTCTTCTTATAATTATTTAACTATCAAGTTGAATAGGGTTGATGATATGGGGTTCCCTTGTCTGAGTCCCTGCTCCACTTCGAAAGTATCTGACTTTTGGCCCTTCCATGCAACGTCGTTTATAGTCTGTTCTAGTGTCATTAATATGAGGTTGATAATCTTGCTTGGTATTCGCAGCTCCCTCATTGCGCTATAAATCTGTTTTCGGCTGATTCGGTCGTAAGCCTGTCTAAAATCCACAAATAGGACGTACAGCGAGATTTTGTAAACATAGCGGCTATTTTGAATTTCTTTTAGTGTGAAAATATGGTCAGTTACAGATCTTTTATGTCTGAAGCCGGCCTGATACTCGCCTATTTCTCCAACTGTGTACTCTCCCAGTTTGCTTGTAATGCATTGCGCCAGTACCTTGTAGCATGTCTCCAATAGTGCTATGCCTCTATAATTAACACATTCCAGTTTGTCTCCTTTTTTATGAATAGGACATGTATATAATTATAAATCTTGTTAATCTCTATAAGACATAAAAAATTCCTCCCCAATTTTTCCGCCCGTAAAATTTGGCGCCTTGGATCCAGCTTACTCAGGATACTGATACATCCGCCTCTGTTTGGTAAACAAAATTTAAACTGTATTTAAACTACTACCAGCAGTGCTCTCTCTTAAATAAAAAAATGTTTGTTTTACAAATGTGATTATTCTGGATTTAGAGCTATAATTTCAGATTATTAGTTGACACATTATCAAGTGAATTAATTGTAACACCATGAATATATTTTTTTAATCTAGAAATGAAATTATACTCAAAACAGTTTTGACAGAGATATTCAGTATATTTTATTTATAGGTATAAGACTGTATCTGACAACACCAATTTGCTTAATGATAATGGCCTAAGGAGTTAATTACCACGATAATTAGGAAGAGCCCTTAGGATGGGTGAAATCCTTAACAACGCTGAAGACAAATAAAATTGTGAGAAAAACTAAACAAGAAACTTCATGCAATTGCCTTTAGATGTTTCAGTGAAATTTTAGAATAGAGTGTATTTTAACTAATGGAAGCAGACAACGACTTAAGAGTTCATCAACTTATTTGGATAGGGGCCCTATAGCAATTTGCCACTAATATTATATGAACGATGAAGCGACATTGTTAGTTTTTCTGTTCTCATTATTATAATTAATATTTTAACAGTAAGTGAATTACGATAATAAATTGAAATTAATTTCGTTCATTTAATCATATTAGGTAGGATAAAATAAAAAACTAAATTAATGAACATGAAAAATGTACTTAAATTTTAAAATGGATATAAAATGACACAGTTCCTGTTTATATATTAACAAAGAAAACCTCAGTTCGTAAAATAGTTTAACAGGAGGGTAGCGGGATTCTCGTGTGTGTTTATTTGACGTTTCGAGAAGATCTCACCAATCTCCTTCGGTATAATCGATGTTATCAATCGCTAATCGAGGTGCAAAATGAGCCGGTTCCTTTGGGTGCTAGTTGTATGCTTTTGGCCGGAGGGGGCGTGGTCGTGTGTGCTTTGGCCTATCAGAGCTCTCGTTTCTTGATGAGTTATCGGTCCGCTGATCATTGGACTATTTTCTGACCTCGGAAGTATGTTGGCGTTATTTGACCTTTCTTCTGGAGATTTGAGTTTAATATATATGTGTGTATTCGTTAATAATCCGGATCCACTAAAATACGTTATATTGAAAATTTTGGACACGTGAGTAAATGCAGCCGTAGTATTGTCATACCATTTTGTTAACGTTACTTTCAAACTATGTAACCTAGTAAAAATGTTCCTTGTTTTCGGATTCGTTTTCAACGAAAAATATGAGCAATAGATCGTTCCAGTAGTTATGTCTAAGGAGTGGAAAATTTTCTAAAAAGGTGTAGATAGGATTAAAATGGATGTTGTAGCTTTCGAGCTCACTGAAACAGGAAAATTTATTAACCCATGTTACGACTCATTAAAATAAAGCCTCTGTTATATATATTATATTCAAAACTATGGAATATAATGTCATAGAGTATCATATTTTCAAGGTAACTTCGTGAGTAAACAGGCAACAGAGAACAAAAATATATATTGCTTGTTCATTGGGTTTTCTCTCCTCAAAATTTTTGTTGAAATTGGAAATATAACACAAAACGATTGACAAAGACTCCAAACTCGGAGTTGAAACGTCTCCAAACACAGATAAGATAGAAATTTTGAGGAGAGAAAACGCAATGAACAGGCAAAATAGTGCAAGACCTCCTTAACAATTTTTCGAAATTTCTACCAAATTTATATTGATTTTTACACTAGCAGCAGCCACCTGGAAGAGTTTCTCTTTTCGCTAACTTTTAATTTTTCCAGACAGTATAAATACATCTAAACCTGTAAGCTTGGTCACTACTCGTTTTGAAACAAGTTAGTCATAAAGTATTTTTATAATATTCAACTATTTAAATTTAAAGTTTCAGTTAAATAAACAGAGTTTTATAAAAAAGTTTTAATGTTCGGCTATGGCGCAGTCAATAGGATTTCTATACAACGGTAGATTCCACTCCGTTGTCGAAAAATACAACAAGAAACTCAATTGCCGACAACTTCAGATAAAACACGGAACTGCCTCACAGGTTGGAACCAGACAATTTACAAGAACAAGTTTGCAAACTTTCTTACAGTTTCTCAATCGTGTCCCAATTCGAGGGAGATCTTCTCTTCCGATACTTCCGAGATTTACCGTCCCTTATTCAAGATCATCAAAGAGCTAAACAACTTAAAAATGAATATCCACTAACTTTCATTACTAGATTAGATTATAAGTTTTAAACGCGAATATCCAAATATGTTCAACCTGAATCCCAGAGTAAGAAAATGGTTAATACTCTCTTCGAGGTGTGATTCCTTTGTACGTAAGACAATATATATTATATAAAACATACATTGTTTCTGGTCAGGGAACCTTCATCAGTTGCGCTTCGCACAATTGAATGTCCTCTCGAACACTTTTTTATGTATTTGAAAAATTTCGTTAAATTTGAAAATCCTAGATGTCGGTCTTACATCTCGCGTCTTCAAAATGCTTAATATTCTTTAATTGATATCATGACCCTAAACACATTATTGACACGTCTAGGACCACACCTCGGACAAATAGTTCCAGTAGGCAATCTTATAGACTTATTAAAGAAACCAATTCCAATTTTAAAATGGAACTCTTGTGGCTGGAATGGACACACATAAAATCAATGTCGATCCAGAAAACCTTACACACCAAAAGTCAAAATTCTTGACAACTTTTAATGAGTTTAATGAGATATTAATTACTAAACTGATGATAACCAATTTTCCACATTCTATTAAAATTAAGTAGAATATCCAAATGAAAATTTTTAACACAAACACTTCCAAAACGAAAATTATTATGAAAATTTTCCATTTTCCATGATTAATGAAAAACATGAAAACAAAATGAGAAAGCTCTAGAAGAAACTTTTATGTTCAATGCATAAACAGCAAGCAAAGGCAAAAGTAACTCCGACAACTCCGTCTATTGTTCATCTCAGTCCTTTGGTAACGAAGAATTAGAATTATTAAATAACGGTTAAAAATACGGCATTCCTGAACATGAATAAACTCTTGAAGATGTTGTGGCGAGTGTTGAAAGTTCAATTCAATACTAAATTCTAAAGGTTTAATCCGTGAACAGGTTCCAAATCATTTAACAAAAAAATTATCATCTAGTAATAAACACACGAAAAAGAACACACAAAAGAAAGTTATTAAACGATTGACAAACAAGGACGTGTTTTTACTTAAAAGCCGATAACGGCAACAAAGTAGTGATCTTCAACAAATCTGATTATGTTGATAGAATTAATAATCTGATTACTTATTCAAAATTAATTAGAAATCCTTTATCAAAGATGACATCAGAAGTAAACAATGTCCTTAAAGCATGCAAATTTGTTGTGACTCCTGAGCTGAAACTGAGTAGATGTTTCTAATCAACGATCTCGAAATTATATGGCCTTCCAAAAATTCACAAACCTTGAAAAACAGTACCTCCGATTGTTTCAGCGATTGACGCCTCATCTTATAACTTAGCGAAGTGGTTAACAAAACTATTCAAAAATTTATCTTGTCCGCAGCAAAAATTTAGCGTAAAGAATTTTTTAGAGTTTATTCAATCAATACAAAACGTTTCGCTGCAAACTGGAGAAATTTTGGTATCGTTTGATGTTAGTTCTTTTTGTAAGGCAGAAATTAATGAGTTAATTTCTTTTTTAAATAATATTTTATCTAAAATGTGATAAATTAACCTTTACAAACGAAATCAAACATTCTATCAAACAAATCATGCTAAACCAGTCTATACTAAATCCTATAAATATATCCAAATTCATCGTGAAGAAGTAAAAACTCAAATATCCAAAATGCTAAACCAGTCATAATTCAACACTCAACCTCCAATTTGGGTTGTACCAAAGAAATTAGACATTCCTGTAAAGAAAATGGAGTATTTTTATTAATTATAGAAAACTCAATGAGTTAACTATTGATGATAAATACCCACTTCCAAACATTTCCGGCCTCTTAGAACAATTAGCCAAATGCCAAGGCGTCAGGGTTTCACCTAATTGATATTGATAAAAAGGTCAAGGTCATTTGATGTACAAATCAATAGGCAATGTTAAAAAAAAGGAAAAAAATCTTTACAATTTGGTAAGGTCCCTCCTAAGATCCTTGTAGCTTGTGCGAATATCCCCGACAACCTTGCAACCAGACTTGTTGACCTGCAGGACAACCAAACTTCAAATCGCATGGCAGTCGTAATTCTCGTCCCTTAATAACACTGACCGGGGTCCGACCCGTGGACTCGTGCACAGACGAACGATATGTCAATTGAAACAAGTGGTACTGGTCCCAGTCTTTTTGGTGATCAGAGACTCCCTTTGACAATTGACGGTTAATAGTCCTATTCATCCGTTCTACTATTCCGTCGGATTGCAGGTTTAATGGTGTCGTTCGTGTTTTATTGATTTTCAATAGTTTGCAGACGTCTTGGAAAAAGTAGACTCGAGAGTTCTACCTTGGTCTGAGTCCAAGGGAACGCCAAAACAGCTCTGATCTATTCCTTGACAAGGACATCATCAACGATCAAGGCCTCTTGGTTCCTCAAGGCATAAGCGTCTGCCCATTTACTGAAATAGTCCACCACCAGCACAATGTACTTATTTCCGGAGTCAGATTTAGGGAATGGGCCGGCAACATCAATGGCTACTCTTTCAAATAGACTGCCCATGTTATAATGATGCATGGGAGCTTTTGCTCGCTTTTGAGGAACATTACTTCATGCATAAACCGTACATTTCTGGCACCAATCGTTGACATCTGCTTAGCAGTTTACTCAATAGAAGCGTTTTCTCAACTTCCTCAAAATTTTCGTCACTCCCAGACGTCCTTCTGTTGTACCATCATGTAAATCTCGCAAAACCTTCGGTCTTTTATTTCTAGCGATTAAAATCTGTTTTCTATCCTTGCACTCCTTTGGAGCTTCCAACATGCGCTTCAGATGTCTGTTTTCCATGATGAGGGAGTTCCACTGAGACCAGTATGACTTTATGGTGAGATTGCCAATCGTCATCGATGGCGGTAGTTATACAGAGAACAGCCCACTGACAATATTTGCAATCATCAGGTCATGGTTTTCTCGATAAGGCATCAGGATTCTTATAGCTTGTTCCATCGGGATGTTCCATCTGGAAGTCGAATTTTTACAACTTCTCAATCCACCTTGTCATTTGTCTTTCGGAATTTTTTAACTGCAAGAGCTACTTCCGTGCTGTGTAATCAGTCCGCACGACGAATCTTTTACCATAGAGGTACTTTTGAAATGTTCGACCCCCTTTAGCAAAGTTTGCTAACGGTCTTGCTAAAATATCCGATGACTTTCTCCTGACACTCTTGATCGGAGAAAGAACAGCACCTTAAGGCACAATCGATGTCGGAATTGGCGTTGGTATCCAAGGTGAAGTTTCCATCTGGCAAAGGATAACCTAAAACGGAGGCACTGGCCAATTCTCATTTCAGAGTTTCGAATGATCGCTGCATTTCTGGTCCTACTGGTATAGCACCCTCCCCTCTATGAGCCTGTTGAGTGGCTTGGCGATATTGGCAAATCATGCTACATACTGACGATACTACGTGCATTATCCCAGAAAATTTCTTAGCTGGTGGATATCCTTAGGTATCGGCCAGTCTTGGACGGCTTTGATTTTCTGTTTATCCACAGCTATTCCCTCTACGGAAACCACATGTCCAAGATACTGCACCTCTTCTTGAAACAGTTGACGCTTCTTAGGGCTTAACGTTAGTCCGGAGCTACGAAGTCGCCGAAATACCTCGTCCAAGTTCTTTACGTTGTCCTCAAATGATTTACAAATCACGATAAGGTCGTCAAGATACACCAGGCATGTTTTCCATGAAGGACTTTGGAACACTAACCTAGTATTATAAAATCGTAAACTCAAGAAGCAACCCTAAAACCTACCTTGATCTGTGTGCATGTGCGAGACGGCTGCTTTTCATCGGGAGCATATGGGTTTGGGTAAGATAGTAAAACACAAAAATTTTATTTAATTTGGGCGCCATTTGGTTGAAAACCTCTACCTTAAAAACCAAAAAAATAGTATGTGTTTATGATGTAATTCAGACCGGCTATATTGAGATTATTTATGTTCCTTTTGAACTACAGCTTGTTATCTGATTTTGTTCAAAAAAAGGTATTCATTATTTTCACTTGTTCTTGAAGAAATCGTTCAACAAAACAAATGATGAGGTAGGTATATAAAAAAATGTAAATACCGAAAGTTTAATAAAAACTAAAAAAAAATGTGGAGTACAAAACAATTGAAAATAATAATTATTGTTTTCTGAATGGTATTTGTGGCATATTTTTCAATGTTTAAGTACTTCTTGGGAAATAACACCACCGTTAAGAAAATTGCAGTATATTCCAAACGTTTCGGGGTCTACGTCAGACCCCTTGTCAAATGGTTAAGAAACAATGGATAAAAAAGGCACGTATATAAGATGTAAAATTAAAATATTTGACAGTATGTATTATTTGAATTCTGACTTAACTAAGAGAATTTTATTTGTAATATATCGGGTAATACAGAAACTTCTAAAGATCATATGATCAGAAACTTCCTTTCAAATTGGAAGAATTTGAAAGGGAGATCTTCAGAATTTTATGTGGAGGCCCTAGGTGCGACTTTGTTATAAGATGTGCATTCTCCAAAAGAATTTTGTTGATTCAGTAATCCCATTAAAATCATAAGGGAAAACCTAGGAAAATCCTTATGAACTATTCCGATATTGGGTTGTTCACAAGGACATGACCATTGGCAATTTCTTCCTTAACCATCGGCAACCAGGAACGACTGAATTCTACGGAGATAGTAGGGGTTCATTCATTTTCATTTAAGAAAATTAAAGCAGACGCTTTTAGTTTTCTTTTGGTGTTGTGTTCTTCTTTGTGTTATATAACTGAATTTTGAAACTGTATTTCATGACCAATGTCCCAAGCATGTTCACAAATTTTGGATTTTTCTTACTGTCGTTTTTTTTAAGTACTTTTTGTGTTTAAAAAATCCCAAATTTGTAAACATGCTTGGGACCTTGGACATAAAATACAATTTCAAAATTCAGTTATATTACACAAAGAAGAACACAACACCAAAAGAAAACTAAAAGAGTCTTCTTTAATTTTGTTAAATGAAAACGATTGTATCGCTACTACCTCCGTAGAATTCAGTCGTTCCTGGTTGCCGATGATTAAAGAAGAAATTGCAAATCTCATGTCCTTGTGAACAACCCAATATCGGGATAGTTCATAAGGTTTTTCCTAGGTTTTCCCTTATGATTTTAATGGGATCACTGAATCAACAAAGTCGCACCTAGGAGCGCCAAATAAAATTCTGAAGATCTCCCATTTAAATTCTTTGAATTTGAAAGGACCTTTATGATTATATGATATTTAGAAGTTTCTGTGCTACCCTGTATATTACAAATAAAATTCTCTTAGTTACGTCAGAAATCAAATAATACATAATAATATACAAATATTTTAATTTTACATCTTAGAATTGTGACTTTTTTATCCATAGTTTCTTAACCATTGACAACGGGGTCTGACCTAGACCCCGAAACGTTTGGAATATAGAGCAATTTCTTTAACTGTGGTGTTATTTCCCAAGAAGTACTTAAACAATAATAATCATATCTCTAAATAAGAAATTGAAACGCTCAAACAAATTTGGTAAACTAGCAAAATTTACAAACTGTAATATGAAATATTTGAAATATTTAAATGAGAATTTTCTGTAAAAATTTACATATTTACAAAAAAATAATCAGTGAAATCTCTGAAAAATGTACTCAACTATAATCACATAATCAAAATGATTTGGCCAAATAATTCATCAAAGGCTGGGCATCAATTGAATCCCATCAAATTAACAGTAATGCAGCCAGCAGATGCACTAAAAACTGCATAAAAAATTCTGTCTCCACCACAAAAATACTACATTGTTCGAAACACAAATACTCCATCCAAAACTTATCTTCTCTGTAGAAAATACTCCATCAAAATGGTTAAATCAGCCCAAACGTAGGAAATTCTTTGTCCAAAAAAAAAAACGACTTAATATATTGGCCCAAAAGTAGAACCAGGCTTAAAAGACTAGGCCTAACAGTAACAAATGCATCTTAAAAATGCTCTATAAAATTGCTCCTTAAAAATGCACCATAAAAATCTTTTGCAAGATCCACCACACACGGGCTACCTACATACCGTACGTCCTGTACATCCTATACATCTTGTATATCCTATACATCCTGTACGTCCTATAAATCCCGTAGGTCCCTAAAATAGAATATTGCACGTGACGAATTTATTTGGCTAAAATTGTTTCGCTTACCTTCACAACGAAGGGTTACCTAATTCATAAAAATCTCAGACATCATTGTGTCTTCTCGTTAGCATTTTCCGCCAGGTAATATATCACTCGACCATCATCTACCAGGCACGGAAAAATCGTCCAGCTAACTTAAAAGAACGCCATTTTTTAACATTCAAAATCGCACAACGGCGAGGCAACGGCTTTCGCTCACTTTCACACGGCAGGAGCTCTCTCCCGCGTTCGCTTGGAAACTGACTCCCACTTTTCAACCCCCACTTGAACCAGACTCGCATTGAAGAAAATAAGGCCGTGGACAGGAGTGGATTAAGAGAAATTACGAAATAGAGGATATGCATTAAGCTAACAGGTTTTTTTAAAAGAAAGTATTTTATGGATGGAACCAAAATTAACAGACTTTATACTGTGCTAACAACAAAAAATATCGTCCTGGATATGCCCGGCTTAGCGAAAAGTCGAACAGACAACGGACAAGATACTCCAGGAGGCACCAGAACGATAAGTAGTTCAGAGAACCTACAAAAAACAACTCGAGCCACAGCAACTCCACGGTTCTAGAGGTACATAATCTCCATCAACCAAATCATAAGAGTAGTTAAGAGGCTACAATTTACACGTTACCATCCGCCTCCCCCGGTAAGAAAAAGACAAAGACATTTTCTTTGAGAGAATGTCTTTCAAAAAAATTGTAGTTCAAAAATGTTGAAAACTCTTGCATTATTTTCAAAAAACTAAATTGAAAAAATCAAAATAAAATAACTAGCCAAAGCTATGAACTAACTCCTAACTTAATTAATCATTACTAACAAAAAAAACTTTCGGATCACCCTGTATATCAAAATCTAACTTATGTTGGCTTAGTAGCTACGCGTACTATACTTCCAAAAGGAAATCAATTCAGTTAAGTCAACTCCGGTTAAGTCAAGTTCAGAATAGTCAAAAATCGGTTGTCTTTCCAACTAAGTGTTGAGATGAAAAAAAGATTTAAGTTATTTACTTTGCAAAAGTGATGTTCAAGAAACTATTTCTAATCTACTCTTTATTATTTACAAAATTTACCAAGGTTGGTAGGTTTAAAAAATAAATTCCTAAGGTTATTGCCAATTACCTATCCTACTGATACATCTGAATTATATTCGAAATAAGGTTTTAAATCCTTTATGTGAAATTCACCAGCTATGGATCTATCTGAATTTTCTAGTAAATATACTAACTTGGAAACTTTTCTCTTTACAAAACTCAAAATATACTTAGGTGCAAATTTTGCCATGAACTTGTTACCTGCACTGGAGAGAATACGATTTCTCCTCCATACTTTATCACCTACTTCAAACGAAAAATTCTTTTTTTCGCAAATTGTATGTTTTTGCATTTCCCTCATATGCTCTATGCAATTTTACCCTAACCTGACTATATACTTCCTTGAGATTTGAATTGTTTTCAATATATTTATTCCTACTGAAAGTAGTAAACTCAGAATGTTTAGTACTTGAAACTAAACAATAATGTTTACCGGAAGCGGGTACTTAACGAGCAAAATTAATGAATGCCATCGTGTAATTATGAACCTCACGTGTGGAAATATTTATAGCGAATTGAATTTTAGCTAGCTTCCTGTCCCAATCTTTGTTCTCTATAACGTCCGAAACGCTTGTCCTATCGTCTTGTTGTATCTTTCCACAAAATTGCATTGGGCTGCATACCTCGGACTATACCATATTTTCTGCACTTGATGAGTTTCTGCAAGACGCTTGAAAGTCTTTCCAGCAAATTGCGGACCTTTATCACAAATAATGAATTGTGGAACACCATAAACCAAAAATACATGATTTTCCATAAACTTGACTACATTATTTTCCGTAGCATCTCTCATTGGATACAATTACGTATACTTACTATAGCCCGTTTAATTAAGAAAGACGATGACGTCATTTTGGTAATTAATTCCTGCCAACTTTGACAAATAATATTCCTAAATGTTATATGGACTTTTTGGCATTATAATAGTGAAATTGAATTTTATTATTGTGGTATTGGCTTGTCCGATCGAGACTACGTTGCCGCTATTTTTTTAGATTTTCGTCAAATGATCAACTGCCTGAAAAATTTTATTATATCTTTTTAATGATATATTTTATATAAATAATTCCGAAAATTAGTTTTAAACCAACATAACTATATAGGTAAGTATTTCCTGAATATATTAGATATGTATTTATTTGCAATACAGTTTTGTTAACACCGTTAATGTTTAAAAGGTTGTTTAGTTTTGATGATTTTCACAGTTTCTGAATTGATCGTTTCATTTTTAGTTGTTTTCACTTTCCGTAATTCTCTATGAATTTTCATCGTGAAATCTCGCCCCAACACAAATAACCCTATGAATGATAATTCTGGGGTTTTAATTATATGACAGCGAAAAATTTGATATTGCGAATGGACTATGATGGAGAATCTATCAAACTTTAAATTTAAATCAAACATTGGTTTATAATAGCTGTTTATTCTTTATTTATTTTTAGGGTATTTAAAAGATTTACATTTCAGGCGAATATTTAAATTTGGATACCTTTTTGAAAAAATTGTCTAACCTTAAATCAGAAATATGAATTAGAAAATGTTCATTTTGGTTCAAACATTAGTTGTTTTGTAAACAACATGCCAATAAACCTGAAAGTACCTACCTACTGCCAAGAAAGTTCAAATTGCTACAGTGGCATGACAGAAGATAAAAACACATTAAAAAAAAGTACTGTATTTAGTGAATAAGTAAGTAGATTTTGATATGTGCAAATTGTTTTGGTTTCACAATGGTTTCTGAAAAATACAGATAAGTTACGTAATTGAAAATCGAGGTGCAGTTTGCGGAAACTGCCTGGAACACTAGTTGCCTTGTTATAGAAAATAAAGAAAGTAAGTCTACAGATTTGTTAACTAGTCTACCTATGTACCATGTTTTGATATATTTTATGTCCTACTTATCTGTTTGATGTGATTTTTCATTGTCAAACAATGTTTTTCTGGCAATTTGTACAATATTCACAGGCTTGACACTCTTCACAATATTAATTGAATTTTTGATTTTGAAGCTTCTTTTTAATGTTAATTTGCCAGAAGCTGTTGCCATAATACTAATATCTCTACAGAGAATGTCCCAATTTTTCCATTATTTATAATGATCCAATGTCTTCATTATAAACAATGCGATACCGTTTGTAGGGATACCGGTATCATGGTATAAAATATATCAAAACATGGTTTATAGGTAGACTAGTTGACAAATCTGTAGACTTACTTTCTTTATTTTCTATAACAAGGCAACTAGTGTTCCAGGCAGTTTCCGCAAACTGCACCTCGATTTTCAATAACTTAACTTATCTGTATTTTTCAGAAACCATTGTGAAGAGTGCAAAATCTAAGTGAACATCCAAAATAGCATTATTTTTAACTAAAAATTTAATTTTCTTTTGTTAGTATTTATGATACAAATTCGATGCATTATACTGAAATCTTGAATAATTTGATAAGTTTATTTATAAAGTGAAATTGTTCTGCCTTTATGAATCTGAATATAACACTTTTGTGGGCCACAGATATAAGAACACTGAAGTTTTATACCCTAAAGTCAAACTTTAATTTTTCACTTGCCGTAACAACAGCCAAGCTATTATAATGGTTCACTCCATGAAGATGACAGCTTCTTTGTTGAAACAGCATTGAGTGTGGTAAATTATGGTATGGTATTAGGGCACAAAATTTCATATTTTTATAATTGAATCATAGTGGTGTAGTTGATTGTGTGGTCTATTTACATATATACAATGTTAAATGTCTACAACACTGATAACTCCTAGTGATTTATAAACGAAATAGAAATCAATCACAGTACTTTATTTTACTGTATCAAACTATAAACTAATAGTTTTAGGGAGAAAACTGATCCATTTTATGTGGTAGACGAACTTGCTATTCATATCCTTCACCTACCTCCATACAATTGCATATTCAACCAAATACACAATTTGTTGGAAATAACAAAATTTTACTGAAGCAAAGATATAGGGGAAAAAGCAATGCTGTACAATTAACAGTAAAATTGTTACTGATGAATTTTGGGAACTGCGTTTCACACTGAAGTGGAAATAGAGAATAGGTGGAACAGAGAACTTGACTTTTTTTACAGTGAGATACATCATCATGAATATTTACTTTAAGATCAAAGTAGTGAAGCAGATTAACAAAATTTAGGTAATGTGAAGCTTTATTGAACTAAGTCTCAACTAAATATCGTTTTGCATTATTTTGGAAGTATGTGGCAAGTATAGTTAAACATTCATAAATACCAATATATTAATATTAGCCTTGTAGATTGCATATATTACGATAATATACAGTATACACTATCCATTTGAATTCTGTTTTTGATTATAATCAAATCACTATATATATATATATATATATATATATATATATATATATATATATATATGTTGTAAAGTTCGTGGGTTCAATTTAAAATTATAAAACTAATATTCACTTTCACTTTTCTAGAAACTTTTATTTACATCTAATGTACAACAGCTGATTCAAATATCACAATAACAATGTTACATATAAGCTCTTCGCTCCATCAACTGATTCGCGATCGAGGCCTCCGTCCTTTATAAAACCAGCATAGAAAATTCTCGTAAAAATCATCATCACTCCTACAGGTGCCGAGTCTTTTCGAGAACCATTTTTTATCTCAAAGCGTTTGTTGTCGTACTGAAATAAAACAGGCTTTGGGTAAATTTCGTAATACGCCCCCCCCCTTTAATTCTGATCGTCCCGATGAGAAACATCCCCTCCATGGTAGGGAGCAAGTCGATCTAAATGGACCACCTGCAACTTAGCCTTGGGGTTTCGACGGATCCGGTAGACGACGTCATTAAGCCTCTTGACCACCTCGAATGGTCCATCCCAGGCGGGTGTAAGCTTTGGCGATTTACCCTTGCTCCGTTGGGGGTTGTACAGCTAGACTTTGTTTCTCTCCTGAAACCCGACAGAATTGGCCTTGAGGTCGTATAGCGTCTTCATCCGGTCACTCTCTATTCACCATCTTGCACCTGGGATAGGACGGCCCCCAAACCTGTGTTGCTGGCGTCGGTGTCTAAGATGAACTTGTCGGACTGTGTAGGAAAGGCTAGGATTGGGCTGGAACATACTGCTGCCTTCAGTCGCCTGAATGATGTTTCGCAATCCTGATTCCAATGGAAGGTCTCTTTCTCAGTGGTCTGCCGATGTAGAGGGGCGGCGATGGTGGCAAATCCCTCAACAAAACGCCGGTAGTATGAACAGAGGCCCAAGAAGCTTCGGAGTTCATGTTTGTCTCTTGGAACTGGCCAATCACGGATGGCTTCTATCTTGTCTTCGTTGGTGCGGATGCCTGACTCGGACACTACGTGACCCAAAAACTCTACTTCTTTTTGGAACAAGGAACACTTCTTCGGATTGAGTCTCAGGTTGGCATTATTAATTCTGGAGAATACTTCGTCCAGGTTCTTCAGATGGTCGTCGAACGTATGACCCATGACTAGAATGTCGTCGAGGTATACTAAGCACGTCCTCCATGTTAACCCGCTCAGTACATACTCCATTTTGTAACATGGACTTGATGTTTTCCTCGACTGCCTGTTGTTGCCCCAATGGTAGTCGTCTAGGTGGTATTCTGATGGGTTGAGCCTTTCTGGTCTCTATTCGATGCTGGATGATGTTGGTGCGACCGGTGGTTCCATTTTTACTGTTAAAAATTTGCCAGTGCTTTGTGATAAATTGCTTGGCTTTCTTCTGGTTCTCTGGTGTCAAGTGTGTCAAATGGTCAGCAAACTGTTGTAGGAACTCTTTATCGGGCCCTGTCTCCTTCACCGACGTCTGGTACTCGTCTTCGCAATTGATGATGGTCTCTACTGGCTCGAAACAAGCTATCTCTTGACCATTGGTAATTCTGATGTCGTTGTTGGACAAATTATCTCGTCCGGTTTTAACTATAGCCTGTCCAACTAAGTAGTCATGAGTTGAGTGTACGGGCTCTACCATTCCAACGCAGCTCCCAGGATTGCTGTCTAGCTGCCCATGAATAATCTGTTCCGTTCGACCGGGAATTCTAGCTGAAGACTTTGCCACAATTTTTGTGGAGGTGACTGAACTGTTGACGGGCCGTGTCAATACAAGTTCCTCATTTAGGAACCGAAGAACATCATATTTCGGGTCGAACATAAATCTATGCTGGCTAATTAGGTCCATTCCCAGTATAAAATCGTCCTCAATATTCTCTACCAGGACCCTATGCCGGATCATGTTGTCCCCTATCTGTAGCCCGACGTCTGCCCCACCCTGTATTGACATGGACTCGCCGGTGACTGTTCTGAGCTGGATGTTATTGGTAACTGGCCGAATTTCTGATGCTCTCAAAAGCCTGGACTTGGCAATGGACACAGCGGCGCCGGTGTCGATGGTGATGGTAACTACTTGCCCATTGATGGTGCCTCTGATGACTAGGCTGCCGCTATCTCGGCAAAATCCCCGGATGGATAACGTTTTGGGGGCTGGTGGAGGGACAGTCAGCATTCGCCCCCCTATGCTGACTGGCTGACGGTCCCTGGACATGTGGCTGTTCTGTTGTTTACCCCTGGTCGGTGATCGTTCAGGTGGCCTCATTCGACAATCACGTTGGAAGTGTCCTGTCCGTCCGCAGCGGTAACATGCCCCTCTGGTGCCAGTTCTCTGTGACCGTTCTAATATTTTGTTCAGACTAGCCAGCAGCGCTTCAAATGGTGACTCTGACTCTTCCTGGTTGAAGGAAACTGCTCGGACCCTCGGCTTGGACATGTTCATGACGGCCTATACTTCCAAAGCCCGAAGTAGAGCTTCATTACTTTTCTTGACGCCACTTAGTCTTAGATTTCGCTGTACTTCCACATCTCTGATGTCGTTTATGATACTCAGTGTGGCCAACTGGTCTTTCGTTTCCTCTGGCAGGTCTGGGTAGGACAAGTGAACTAACCGTCTAATTTCTGCTTCGAATTCTTGAAGGCTTTCACCGGTTTTTTTTCGTTTTCGCACTGAGTTGGACTTGGTATACCTGGCTCAAGGATTGATTGTCGTATCTCTTATCCAGAATGGCGATGATTTTGTCGGAATTGCCTTGTTCTTCGACTGGAATGCTTTGGAGGAGTTCTAGGGCCGGACCTCTTAACGAAATTACCAGACGGGTAGATTTTTCTTGATTATCCCATCCATTAGCTGTAGCCACGGCCTCAAATTGCCGTTTATACATGGGCCAAGATGAACTGCCATCAAATGTGGGTGGTTTGGTAACGGAACCTTTGGTACTCACGGTGTGCTGGTATTTCCCTCTCTGCAAATCTTGTTGCAATTTTTTAATTGCTGTTTTCACTTTATCTTGTACTTCACTGTGTACTGCGTCTTTAATTGAACTGATTTCAGCTTTTACCTGGCTTTGGATAGCACTTGTGTCAAATTTCACCTGGTTCTGGACGGAATCGATGTCATCTACTTTGATTTTAAGAGTTTCCACATTACTTTTTAGGATCTTTATGTCGTCGTTTATTTCTTTTATATCTGATTCAACTATTTGCATTTTTTCATTAACTGTTTCATTAACTTTTGTTGAATTTCTTCTTGATGTTGTTTTTCCTTCTTGTCACGTTTTTCTAGAATCTGTGCAATTTTTTCGTCCAGTCCCCCTGTAACCTGCTTGACTATTTTTTTGGTAGTTTCGTCCATACTATGGGTTTCCATAAATCAAATTAGGATTTTAACTGCACTTAATCCCACTTCTGAAACTAAATTGTTGTAAAGTCCGTGGGTTCAATTTAAAATTATAAAACTAATATTCACTTTCACTTTTCTAGAAACTTTTATTTACATCAAATGTACAACAGCTGATTCAAATATCACAATAACAATGTTACATATAAGCTCTTCGCTCCATCAACTGATTCGCGATCGTGGCCTCCTTCTTTTATAAAACCAGCATTGAAAATTCTCGTAAAAATCATCATCGGAGTGATGATGATTTTTACAGGTGCCGAGTCTTTTCGAGAACCATTTTTTATCTCAAAGCGTTTGTTGTCGTACTGAAATGAAACAGGGTCGGCTTTGGGTAAATATATATATATATATATATATATATATATATATATATATATATAGGAACTAAAATCTGAAATTGCATGAAATCTTGAAGTTACCCCCAAGTGATGCATGGTTGAGATAGACCAAAAGAGAATAGAATATAAAGGCATGTCCAAGGTAATAGATGACCTCCATAAAATAAAATACCAGACAGATATTGAAAGAAATGAGAAATTAATATTTCAGTGCTACACCATGAAGTATTCCTCTTTGGAATTATTGGCAACAAACATCTACAAACAAACATTATAACATCATATGCAACTATATTCTACCAATATTTCATGGTTTTGCCTCTATTACATATTCATTTCTCATTTCTGGGATACTCAAGTGTTATTATTGTTGCCCATTTATTATCTTCTTTTGCAAATGTCCTGCTCAGCACATATTGCCTTGGTCTTGTTCCTTATCCACTCTATACTATTTTTGACTTGTTGTTACTCATCTTTCCATAGACCTTTAAGTAACTTGAAGTTTTTAAAAACTTTATGTTTTCACAACTATATGCCAGAACTGGTAGTACACATTCATCAAATAAATTTTTCTAGAGAGAAACTGACATTCTAGACTTGAAGACTAATGAGTTCTTTCCAAATATCATCCATGCAAGTTTGCTCCTTTCCTTATTATGTTATATATTTAAAAGATTCATGTAATAATAACTTTCAGCTTTATATTATGTAACACTTTTAATCAAACTATATTGTAAAAATATGTACTCATTGAATTTATCACATAATATAACTTATTATATATTTTAATCTTTCATATTTAGGTAATTACCTTCATCTCACATAACTATAAACTGCAAGTTCATTTATTTTAACTTCCATAGAAGATATTTGTTTCCCAATGTCTAGCTTTACAAATCAAAATATTATTCTGTGAAAATTAACTTCAGTTAAGCAGATGATTTAAATTAAGATGACTTTGCTTTTTGTATTACATTATTAATTATCAAAGTCTGTGTTAATCAATAAATATATATTTTTAAATAAATATTTTGTATTTACAGAAGACTGTAAGATTTTAAGTAATTCCATTGTTGGGCATACTGTTTACCAAAACTTAATATATAAGTACATTTTGCAAACTGTTGTATTTTTATTTATTATACTACAAAATTTGTCTATACCTATTTGAAATATTCAAAATGTCCCAAATAAATGATTACAATTTTATAAAAATGTATTCATAAAAAAGGTTGTTCAATGTTTTTTTTATAGAACTTCTATTTGTTGTGTGCTCTCATGTTATTAGTCAGTTTATTAGTTTGACTTCTCAAATTATGCTTCATATGTGTCCATAATTTATACACATATAAAATTATTTCACAATATATTAATGTGAAATAATTTCAGGTTCCTAAATGTTACAATAATTATATATTCTTAACACTAAACATTTGATATCTTTTATAGTAGAAGTCGTACTGCTCACAAAGCTACATTTAAAAGGCCAGGAACTTATTCATGGGCTCATTCAGTGGGATTGTACCCACCCCCTTCAGAGTCTCAACATTAGTAAATTTAAAAGCAAAAACGAATTAATCATAAATCCAAGAGACTGGAAGAAAGTAATTCATATGGATCGCCTATAATTGTAAATTTGAGGTCAAGAAATTTATATACAACCAGTATGAAACCTCTATGGATGGCACAATATCAACTAATGTAATTTAAACTGTAATTGGGATAAATATTGGCTTTCCATCTATGCTCTTTTATTTACTCTTAAACTTTCTAGAAGCTACAATATGCCCTCATTGTTAATTTGAATATATTAAACAAAATGTGTATATTTTATGTTGCATCCTATCTAACTTAATTTGCAAATCAATCATCCTTTTGCTGTATGAAATGGACACAATGCGTTTCTATTTATAATTTGCAATAACAGGCTGTTCACGTTTTTGAAAATAATAGAAATGTCACTGAAATCCAGAAACCACCTGAAAAAGTATTTAACAGTTCTGGATAAAACGTCTCAATGGGTACTAACAATGAGAGTACATGATTTCAGTGTACAATCTATCAATGTTGATTTCTTTTACCCATAGAGTTGCATAGCAGCTTTATTGAAACTTTGTATGATAGTTCTCAACCTGTGGATTAAGTCTTACTGGGCTCAAACTTGCTGAATTATAGCTTTACAGCTATATACTGTGAAAAATAAACTTTTAAGTGCTATAGAATGAATTTCAGACTTTGTGATCCTAGTAATTTTGATCTACATGTTTACAAATCTCAGAAGCAACAAACAGAGTTTCAATAAATTAGTTGATGCAAAATTATCGGACAGGAAATAGTGGAAAGTATGTGATTTTGGGATTATCAAAGTGCCATCAACTGTTTCATATTACAGTTGACATCTTGAGAAATAAGACAAATATACAAAACAAGAAAAAAGTTTACTAACTTAAGAACCCAGTTCATTCATGAACACACTACAATATAGCAAACAATGTTCATGAAGGAGAATCTAACTTTGAGGGAAACATTATTGAATGTACTGTTGATGTTCAGATATTTATCTAAATAAGAGTAAACCATTATCTTCTCTAACTAAGCAGATCTTTCAAAACAGAAAAATCATGAAGAGTATTCTGGAATAGTCAAAGCTGAAATGAGGAAACTTGAGAATGTATTTTGTTAGGAGATTGTTGACAAATATTCCAATAAAATGGCCCACCCATTATAAAGAATTTTCTGATTTGTTTACATTCAATGATACAATCTTTTTTACCATTGGCCTAAATCCACCCTTTTCGCTGCTCTTAAATTTCCTGACATATAGATCAATTACTACTTTTATTAATTACAAGTTTGGCCTCATCTCAATAAACAAATATCGTAATCAAATATACAGTTAAATGCCAAAATAGGTTATAAATTCCCTCTGTATGATCTGTGGTTATAAAGAAAGAGGCTTTGAGCTTATGATCTAAGGAAATAAGTGGGTTTCACCACAGAGTAATCATATTCACAAATCATGCAAGGAGAAATCATATGTTTCACAATGAAAAAGTTGTCTTCTAATTTAAACTGTGGGTAAAGGTTAGCATTACTCTCTATCTTGTCAATTAAAGACAAATACCAACGGTCAGAGTCTATAGGATTAACATCAACAAGAGAAATATTTACATTATTGCTACGGCATGCTGTTTCAATTCCAGAAATTT
Organism: Octodonta nipae; assembly: GCA_034190945.1. Taxonomy (NCBI): domain Eukaryota; kingdom Metazoa; phylum Arthropoda; class Insecta; order Coleoptera; family Chrysomelidae; genus Octodonta; species Octodonta nipae. The sequence goes on along the minus strand of CM067216.1, from coordinate 100,823,931 downwards.
GGGACAAACAATCAGGGCCTACATTACTACTTCCTTTCCTATGAATAAGTTCAAAAGAACACTGGCGAAGTTTTACACACTACCTGGCTAATCTACCTAAAGGATCTTTTTATCCATTCAACCACTGCAAACTTGCATGGTCCGTCACAACCTTAAATTCAGTTGTGTGTGTTATCTACATAACTACGGAATTTATCAATACAAAACATACCAGCTAAGAGCTCTCTCTCTCTCTCTCTCTCTCTCTCTCTGTCACTGAATAATTCCTCTCACTTCGAGACAAAGTCCGTGAAGCATAGGCTATAACTCTCTCAAAACCATCAACTTCTTGTGTAAGCGCACCTCCTATCGCAACATCACACGCATCCGATTGAATGGTAAACACTTTAGAAAAATCTGGGGAACAAAGAATTGGTGCTGAAACTAAGGTTGCTTCTTCCTACCCTTCAACAATGCATTAATAGGTGGAGTAAGACCAGCAAAATTATCTATAAAACGACGGTACCATGAACAGAGTCCTAATACGATCTTTATCAACAACATATCCTAGAAATTTTAATGAAGTTTGAAAAAATTTACACTGTTCCAGATTAACTCTGAGATTAGCTTCACGCAAGATCTCCCTAACTTCTGAAAGTAAATTGACATGTTCTGAAAATGTTTTACAAACTATAATTATGTCATCAAGATATGAAAAAATATAAAAATAATAGGCTCATACTTTGGTCCAAAAAGCGCATCATATAATCTCTGTCGTGTCTGAGCACTATTGCAAAGTCCAAAAGGTACTACTGTATATTGAAAAAGACCTCTACCAGGTAAACTAAAACGAGTTTTTTTCTTTAGATTCCTTGTCTTTTAGACCTATTTGCCAAAATGCTTTTCTTAAATCAATACTAGATATGTATTTTGCGTCTCTAAGAAGGTAAAGTATGCTATTTATTCGCGCAAACATGATAGTATGTTTGCGTCCATCAAAACAAAAACGGTATTCACCAGAAGATTTCTTAACTAAAAGAACTGGGCTATTCCAAGGGCTTTCTGACGGTTTAACAACTCCTAATGATAACATTTCATCTAATTCTTTATTCAGAATATTCAACAAATTAGGGGACATAAGATACTGGCGTTGTTTAAATGGCTTTGCGTCTCCTGTATCAATACACATTGTGATTTTATTGGTCCTACCTAAACGACATCCACTACTAACAGCGTTGAAATACTGAATAACTTTACTTATTTCTGTAATTTGTTCAGGTGAACAAACCATGCCGTTATCACTAATGTGAAGTCTCTGGGCATTTAAAATATCAACTTCACTTTTCGCAATTTTACTCTGAACTTGAAATATTTGAAGTTAATAAGAATCCGAAATGGTTTACAACAATCACTCCCGAAAATGAAACTAAGAGGCAACGAAGGAACTACCAAAGCTGATATAATCTGTACATTTGTATTAATTTTAAACCTAGCACAGATTGTTTGGTTCCATCAGCTGTTGTAATCTGACGCAAAGTAGACGGATTAATTTTCAACCTACAACTTTTTAAAATATCTATGCCTTTTTCACCAGGTACTGAAATGTTAGCATCACTATCTAAGAGAGCAATGATATTGTTGTCAACTATTTTTACTGAAATATATATTATCAAAAGGCTTACACACAAAAAGAGGTGAAACTGAATTACTATTAGCCATATAAAAGTCGCTAAGTTTACTGTTCTACTGGCACAGCTACAGGATTAGAAATAACTACATTATTTAAAGTTGAATTTACTATATAAGTCTGCTTCTATATTTAACACGGTGGCATAAGATTCATTTTTAAATTCTAAAATTTCAGCTGTGGTATATTCATTAATAGGAATCCTTTGAATTCTAGGTGTAACATGTATTAAACGTGAACAACCTCTCAAAAAACAAGAATCTGTTGACGAACCCTCAAATTCTGTAACTAAATTTTCAATAGATGCTAAAATAGTCTCTATTTCAATTTAATCTAAATCAAAATCAAAATGTTTATCAGCTATAGCAGTAACATCGGTACCACATTGTCTTTCCTTAGCTAAAAGTCTACCTAGAATTTTACGATTGTCACCCATGGGTTTTCTGTAAAGGTATTTCGGATTCTTAATTCATAATGCAACTCCGGTAAAAGCAAGTGACCAGCTCTAAATGTCGACTCCATCTTGACTGACAACGACTCACAAATGTAACAAAGACTAAATCTCAAAACACTAAATATAGTTCAAAATCAAAATAAGTAAACCCTTAAGTGGTAAAAAATTCAAAGAAATATACAAATAACAGTACAAATACCAAATCTCCAAAATTATTTATACCTGACCCCTATCGATTGTACTTTAACTAATTAACAATTATAATTACTATCAAAAATATTTACAAAAAAATTTGCACCAAATGAAAATATGAACAGTACTAAATTCAAAAAATTGGAGCGCTACTTATGCAATCGCCCCACACGTTGGGCACCACTTATGGAACACTAACCTAGTATTATAAAATCGTAAACTCAAGAATCAACATAAAACCTACCTTGTTATGTGTGCATGTGCGAGACGGCTGCTTTTCATCGGGAACATATGGGTGTGGGTAAGATAGTGAAACACAAAAGTTTTATTTAATTTGCGGCGCCATTTGGTTGAAAATGATAAGTAGTTCAGAGAACCTATAAAAAAACAACTCTAGCCCCAACAACTCCACGGTTCTAGAGGTACATAATCTCCATCAACCAAATCATAAGATTAGTCAAGAGGCTACAATTTTTTTTTTACACGTTACAACTTTTTACTAGTGTTTCCGTAAATTTTTCGAACGTCGCTAAAGTATTACACAACCCAAACGGCATCAATGTGAATTGATAAAGTTCGAAGCCGATGGTAAAAACAGTCTTTGATTCACTCTTCCTTAGCTAGTTCCACCTGCTAATAACCAAGCTGTCTTTCTTTGTAACGTTGTTTAATTGCCGATAGTCCACGCAAAATCGAGTCTTTCTTTTTAACCAAAACAACTGGAGAAGCCCGAGTGCTATTGCATGGTTCAATAACATCTTCTTCCCCCATTTGGTGGACTACCTTGTTGGCTTCTTCTCTGTTAGCTAGGGGTAGTCTTCTCGACGACTGTTGCATTGGTTGAGCTTCCCCGGTAATTTTATCTTTCACCATATCAGTCCTGATAGTTTCTAACGATGCTCCCCAATCTTCTTTTCTGAATTGGTTTTAAATTTCTGGAAGAAGCTGTTCTGAGTTTTTCCAGTTCTTCAGATAGTTTACCAAGTGGTATTGCTGAATGTTTTGTGCTTTTGACTACAGTGGAAACTGTACAGTGCAAAAAATTGTTTCTTTCTTTAACGCAACCGAGTAATGTTTCAGGTTGATTATTGTTACTGGCACAATCTCCTTGGCACGAAACAAGTCTTTCTCAGTGCGTTTCCTCTGCCTCCATTTCCGTTGTTTCCCATGAAGCACCTATTCTCTCGCAGAATTCGAGTTCTAAACGTATAGACACAAAGTTTTGTACTCTAACACCATACCTTTATGTTTCATTCAACGTACGTTTCAACAGCGAAGCTGTCATCCCCAGGAGTAAACCTAAACAGTTCGTAGTCTTCTTTCTCAGAGGTATTCAACGTTTGCATACCCCCTTAAAGCAAGGGTTAATGCTATTGTCTTCACTTCTGCCGAGCATCTGTTTAGATTGGCTACAGCCTCTTCGATACCAGCTTCATTCTCGACTATTTTCAAATTTTCTTCTACGGCTTTACAATTTTCCAGTAATTAAGTTTCTAAGGACTCTTTTAAGGTTTTATAATTTTCTTGCAATGATTCTTTTAAATTTTCCATTTGTCATGTCCCCTTTACCAGAAACTTCAAACAAATAAGTATGAGGATTGATATCTTCATTTATTAGGGCATCTCGTAGCAGTTGGTCGAAAGTCACCGCTTTAAACATTGTTAGTATATATAATTTTCAGTTCTAAAGTTCCAGAAATACACCCCAAACCTAACCTCACTGTAATGTTTTTATTTATTCTTTGGGTTCATGGATTTATTTAAAAACAGAGTCGAATTCACTATAGTTTATTTTCACTACTTTAATTGATATTTACACAAATATTTAAAATTTATTTATTATATGGGATGAATTTGCGTCACATTATAAATAACTGGAATGGAAGTTCTCAAATAAATCTGATGTCAAGTTAAAAGAAGGGATTTTTGATTGTCCAGAAATAAGGAGACTTTTACAAGATGATATACGAAAATGTATAATTGGGTAATGTTGTGGCTTTCGATGTTACCTGGTCCTGTCTATTAAGGTTATACATGCCAAATAAAAAAATAAAAAATTGATAACAAAAATGAGTCGACAAATTATGCAGTAGGCCCGTCCGTAAACTGGTACACCGATCATCCAACTGATTCATCTAAAAATGGTAGTGTATGGACAAAAGTTCTTTTTACTACCAAGGTCAAGAGACGAAAATGTAATCTTCAAAGGGTATCACCAGATTTTCAACCATAAAAGAAGCTTTTCAACTATTTTTTTCACTAGATATTATGGATGTGATTTTATCAGAGATTTATAGAAAAGTCGAATAATATTATGTGAGAAATGATAAGGTATTTTCTCATTTTGTGAAGAACTGGGAGCATTTATTGATTTGCTTATTATTTTTTGAGCCTGGCACCTGCTAAAAAGCCAATATGTGTACTATGGTGCCAAGATGTGGGCCGCTAATATCATCTGCCTTGTCTCACAACAGATTCTAACAGATTATGTACTTTCTAAGATTTGACAATTTTGAAACAAGAGAGGAAAGAAAACGCACTGGTAAATTTGACCCAATCAGAGATGTGTTTGATAAACCTATAAACTTTGAATGTTAAAAAATCCAGATCGGAAAAAAATTTTTGGATAGGAGAAGAATGTTTTTGTTGAAGTTGGGCCAGGAATTAATTATTAAAAACATAATTTGTAGATACCAAAGTGACAGTCGTTACATTCCAATATAAAACATCCCATTTAGCCAGAATTAAATGTAAGGAATGAATAACCTGTTCCCGTCATTGGCAGAAAGCAGCGATGTTTCTTATACGACAGAAGTAAAGACAGGAAATCTCGAAAGTTTTGTTTTCGATGCAATCTGTCGTATGTACAGAACAAAAAAATATTACAGTTTGTAACAAATGTAATAATTAAGTCATTATTTAAAATGTCACTAAAGTGCTTGTTCTTTTTTCATAAATATTATTGTTTTTATTATTTCTAATCATTTCATGTTTTTTTCAAAAAGTGTTTACTCATTTATTAATACTGACAACTGTTTTATATAAAAATATATTTTTCATAAGTAGAATGTGTTTTATTTTTAATATTCCCTAAATATTAAAATAAAATAAAAAGCCAAAAAAAATTTGGGGTAAATTCGGACTAATAAGTTTTTGACCACGGGTTTTTGAAGGTTAAAGAAAGGTTTTGAGTCACTGTTCAACAGTTTCCTCTGTGGTCAGAAGGGCATAATATACAGAAATACCACCAGGTACTACCAGGTAAACTATCCGAAGAACTGAAGAAACTGATAACAGATTTTTCCAGAAATTCAAAACCAATCCAGAAAGCAATATTGAGCTACACCGTTAGAAACTAGAAGAATAACTTCGACATAGGGAAAGGAAAAATAGTACGGGCTGATCTGGTGAAATATTAAATAAATACCGAGAAGCCTCAGCCTATTAGACAGTCGGGGAGAAGACTGTCCCTAACGCCTTGGGCTTCTCCATTTGTCTTGATTTAAACCCGTTTTTACGTGGAGTAACGGCAACTAAACCACGATTCGAAAGAAAACTAGCTGTTGATAAACAGAATGATCGATACCTAAAGATATTCACCAACTTAAGAATTTTTTTGGGGTTATGCACGTAGTCGTCGGTATATAGCAGGATTTGCCAATATCCCCAATCCACTCACTAAAACCCAGAAGAGGGGAATGTGCGGTACCAGTAGGACGAGGAAGCTCAGTGATCATCCGAGTCACATTGGACCAGTGCCCCCATTTCATGTTTTCCTTTACCAGAATTGGTGTGGCGCTTTCACAGATCCAAGAGGGTCCGGAGAAAGTCATCGAATATTTTAGCAAGCCCTTGAGCAAGGTAGAACGGATTTACTGCGTTAGTCGCCGGGGACTATTGACTATGGTTAAGGAGGTGGAACATTTCTACAGGTTAGTCTGAAGCTGGGAGATAATGTAACTCGTTCCTCGAAGTGTCCTTGGACTTCCATCGTCTTGAAATGATTGATCCCACTACCTTTAAATAGCTTTGGATCTGCTATCGTCATCAGCTGAATGATGGGTGAATTCAGATTATACCCTTAATCCGTACCTGGCGATTGGATGCCGATGATGCGTAGCGGCAGTGGCTCAGGAAGAAGACCTCTTCCAAAGTTTTTAAATTGAACCTGATTCTATTCTCATTAGAGATGATGTATGTCGTCTCGATGATTTTTCTTTTCTACCAGTGCTCTTCCTTGTGTATTATGATGGTATGGTGTTCCGCCCATGCGTCATTAGCTAATCCAGATTTCCAGTGGTCGCTTAGTCTTCCCTATGTAGAGCTTGCCACATTCACAGGGTATGCTGTATATACAGATCTTTGGTATTGCATGATTATCCGGCTTTGTTTTTGTGATCATGCTTCTCAAGGTGTTGTTGCTCTTGAAAACCATTTTGACTCCGTATTCGTGTCCATTACGTTTTTCCGACAAGCCTTTATATAACGGATGTTATAGTAGTTTCCACATTGTGCCTAGATGGTTTCTCCAGTTCTTCAAATGCCTTGTTAATGATGGTTTCTGGATATACATTCGTCAAAAGGTCTTCTCTAAGATTCATTTGTTTTTCTTTGAGGTACTCATTTTTGGCTGTATAGACTAATGGTTTGATGATGCCAGGTTTCGTTATTGATGGGTGGTTAGAGTTTTAGTTCTGGTACAACCCTGTATGTATACCCTTTCTGTACATTTGAAAGAGTAGCCATTGATGATGCAGGTCCATTCCCTGGGTGGATGGTGGTTCCTCGTTGGTCGGCCGTACGAACGCATTCACCCTTGTAGCGTGGGATGGTAGACGACGGCCATTTGAGGACTGTCGGACTGGAGGTCCCGTCCTGGCGGGAATGACCAGTCTAGGATCCGTGGCAAATCCTACCATAGTCCACACCTGCAACCTTAAACCGTGTGTCGGCCAGCACCTGGGCAATGGTCTGCACATTAGAGAAATGGTCTTCGGGTTGATTCGACCGAGAGGCGAGGTGTACGTTATACCAGGCGCCCGCCGCAGACTTCGTAAGCTTTAGTATCGTGGGTTTAGAAAATGCTGTAACAGTAGCTAACACTGTGGTGTGTACACTCGAGCTTCGAGGATAAACTTGTCGGACGACCGAGCCAAACACATCGGTGCCAGGTTCTGAGGCAGTCGTTTGAGGTGCCGGACCAGCTGCTTCTAACAAAGTTAAAGCTGGCACTAGTATCCGAGTCTCTTGCGGCACGACGAGTCCTTGGGGAAACGCGAAAGATGTCGGTTTTATGGGCTCGCTGAAGCCATTACTAACAACCGAATATTGGTTTTGTTGTTTAGGGACAATGTATGTGATAAGATTTTACAACTGTGTACAACAAAAGTTATGTATTGATAAAAAATGAATAAAACCAGTATTCAAATCTGTATAACAGGGCATAGACGTTCTAATTTTTATTTAAATACACACGCACACACACAAAAAGAAACACACACACACACACACACAGACACACACTGCGAGCAGTACAAAAACTTCGACACCCTGTCCTGGGTAAATGACACAACGGACAGAGCAGCGATATGGGCTTGCGGTAAACTTCCGTTCCAACAACTCCCAAATACCCCCGAACCATGGCTTGTGAGAGCCAAAGTGGGAGGGGTCCACTTCTATAGCTGCTATGCACCTCCTAGTGCACAGCTCGAGGAGTTCGAGTTATTCTTGGACACCTTGGCGGAGGATGTACGGAAGCGTGAATCGGTCGCCATCGCAGGAGATTTCAACGCCTGGGCAATTGACTGGGGATGTCGGGAAACGAGCGCGAGAGGACGAGCTCTCCTTGAGACCATGTCTTCGCTCAACCTGGTACTCCTCAACACAGGAGCCGTAAGCACATATCGCAAAGGCACAGCCAGCTCCATTATCGACGTAAAATTCGTTAACAGCAACCTAATTAAAGGGGGCTGTCAGTGGCGGGTCGATGAGGAGTTTACTAATAGCGACCACCAAGCTATTATTTGGGAAATCAACACCACTCCCAAACGAAGATTGTGTGTCAGTCGTGCGAGGTCACAGCCAGTCGGCTGGAACAAAAATGCTTTCGATGCTGATTCATTCGCCTTGGTTATGGAGCAGGAACCATTGTCAATAGCAACAAGCGCAGAAGCCACTGCCAAAGAGGTAATGACAAGCGTTGTCAAGTCCTGCGATGCTTCCATGCCAAGGAGACGGCAGAACAACAGCCGCCCACCAGTTTACGGGTGGAACGACACGATCTCACAACACCGACGAGAGTGTCTCAAAGCACGAAGGCTGCATCAACGAGCACGGAGACGCGACAGGGTCACAACAGAAGAACTAAGGCTCGACTATGAGATCAAAAGACAACAACTACGAAGAGCCATTCTCTCAAGCAACAGATCCTACTGGAAGGAGTTGTGTGACGAAGTTAATCAAGATCCATGGGGAAAACCGTATAAAATCGTGATGCATAAAATTAAGGCCCCTCCCATGACATCAACGAACTGCCCCGAATCATTGCACCGCATTGTCACTCACTTGTTTCCTGCAAAGCCTGAGCTACCCGCTAATCCTTCGTGGCAGGTGAGGGACGAAGATATACCATCAGTGACTATGAGTGAGCTGATGGGCGCGTGCAACCGGCTCCAAAACGGTAAGGCTCCCGGTCCAGATGGCATACCTAACATCGCGCTAAAATGCGCCATAGCCAATAGGCCTGACATGTTTCTACACATGTATGAGACCTGCCTAAAGCAGGGGGTTTTCCCGAGTAAGTGGAAAAAGCAGAGGCTTGTGCTCCACCCTAAAGGGGGAAAGAAACCTCCCGACGAACCGTCATCATATCGTCCCCTCTGTATGTTGGACTCTGCGGGAAAACTCCTTGAAAGGATAATAGCAGATAGGCTGGAGCCCTACGTTGAGCCGAAACTTTCCACCAACCAATTCGGGTTCAGAAAGGGGAGATCAACCGTCGATGCCGTGACACTCGTTACCAACATCGCCAGAGAGGCTATCTCGGGAAAGAGATGGAGAAGAGGTGGAAAAAAGTACTGTCTAATAGCCACCCTGGATATCAAGAACGCCTTTAACTCGGCCCGCTGGGACCGCATTTTGGAGGCTCTTGCCAGGATGGAAGTTCCGCAGTACTTGCGCAGAATGGTTTCATCCTATTTCAAGGACCGCATCTTATTGTACCAAACTGAAAATTGGCAAGTAGACTATAAGATCACAGGAGGTGTACCTCAGGGCTCTGTTCTTGGCCCCCTCTTATGGAACGTAATGTACAACGACCTGCTCCTGCTCGGTCTGCCTGAGGGCGTCAGGCTAGTGGCATTCGCCGATGATGTGGCATTGATCATAGTGCGCAAGCACATAGAGGAGATACAAACAACCTTCTCATTCGCTATAGCCACAATTCAGCATTGGATGCTCGCAGCGGACTTGAGTTTAGCAGAGCAAAAGACCGAAACACTTCTTGTTAGCAGTCGAAAGGCAAGGGAAACCATCACCCTCAAAATAGGCGACACCTACATACAGTCGCAGCCCTTCATCAGCTATTTGGGGGTGCTCCTGGACACACGGCTCAACTTCAAAGAGCACATAATCGCGGCCAGCAAGAAAGCAGCTGGGGTACAGGGGGCATTATCTAGAATAATGCCGAATGTCGGAGGCCCTAGACAGATAAGAAGACAGCTACTGGCAACAGTAACTACTTCTGTTTTGTTGTACGGGGCACCGGTATGGGAGAAATCGCTCGAGCTACCATCGTACCGCCGGAAAATGAAATCTGTCCAGCGGCTCTCAGCGATTCGAGTGGCATCATCCTACCGCACTGTGTCTTACGAGGCGGTGAGTGTGATTGCCTCTACCCTACCAATCGACATCCTGGCTGCAGAAAGGGGACGGCTTTATCGCAGAAAGTTAGAGAAAGGCCAACCGACAGGAAACAGCGATGAAAGAGCCATGAGTCTAAGGCAATGGCAGGAGAGGTGGGACAGCTCTACTATAGGAAGGTGGACATATCGATTGATACCTAACATCAGTCGTTGGGTCAACCGCCAGCATGGGGAGGTTAGGTTCTACATCACTCAACTCCTGACTGGACATGGATGCTTTCGAGCATACCTGCACAGGTTCAGGAGGGCAAACTCCCCAAACTGCCCACACTGTACGGACGTGATAGAGGACGCGGAACACGTGTTCTTCTCCTGCCCCCGGTTTCAGGATCAACGTGCTGAAGTGGAGAGGATTCTGGAGACTAATATCGTTCCAGAACAATTAGTAGAAGCCATGCTGAAGGGCCCCCAAGCCTGGAACTTGGTATCAGATTACGCGGAGACTATCCTCAAAGAACTCCGCAATACGTTCGAGGAGTAGGCTTTAGAGGCTTTCAATGTAAGAGCAGTAAACATCTGCAATGAACCACCCTTGCGAAGTAGTATTGACTAAGAGTGCCGCAGGGGATCATGGTTGTAGGAGAAAGAGGTTAGGGTTTTAGCGGGTATACGGTATACTGGTTTCAATGCAACGATTTACTCTTGCTTTGAAGTCATTACATCGGGAGTCCCGCACGACGGCCAGCACGTGCTAGCTAAGTACGGAATGTATTTCCCCCCTCTTCGGATAAAAAAAAAAAAACACAAACACACACATACCATCAGTGACTATGAATGAGCTGATGGGCGCGTGCAACCGGCTCCAAAACGGTAAGGCTCCCGGTCCAGATGGCATACCTAACATCGCGCTAAAATGCGCCATAGCCAATAGGCCTGACATGTTTCTACACATGTATGAGACCTGCCTAAAGCAGGGGGTTTTTCCGACTAAGTGGAAAAAGCAGAGGCTTGTGCTCCTACCTAAAGGGGGAAAGAAACCTCCAGACGAACCGTCATCATATCGTCCCCTCTGTATGTTGGACTCTGCGGGAAAACTCCTTGAAAGGATAATAGCAGATAGGCTGGAGCCCTACGTTGAGCCGAAACTTTCCACCAACCAATTCGGGTTCAGAAAGGGGAGATCAACCATCGATGCCGTGAAGCTCGTTATCAGCATCGCCAGAGAGGCTATCTCGGGAAAGAGATGGAGAAGAGGTGGAAAAAAGTACTGTCTAATAGCCACCCTGGATATCAAGAACGCCTTTACCTCGGCCCGCTGGGACCGCATTTTGGAGGCTCTTGCCAGGATGGAAGTTCCGCAGTACTTGCGCAGAATGGTTTCAGCGTATTTCAAGGACCGCATCTTGTTGTACCAAACTGAAAATGGGCAAGTAGACTATAAGATCACAGGAGGTGTACCTCAGGGCTCTGTTCTTGGCCCCCTCTTATGGAACGTAATGTACAACGACCTGCTCCTGCTCGGTCTGCCTGAGGGCGTCAGGCTAGTGGCATTCGCCGATGATGTGGCATTGATCATAGTGCGCAAGCACATAGAGGAGATACAAACAACCTTCTCATTCGCTATAGCCACAATTCAGCATTGGATGCTCGCAGCGGACTTGAGTTTAGCAGAGCAAAAGACCGAAACACTTCTTGTTAGCAGTCGGAAGGCAAGGGAAACCATCACCCTCAAAATAGGCGACACCTACATACAGTCGCAGCCCTTCATCAGCTATTTGGGGGTGCTCCTGGACACACGGCTCAACTTCAAAGAGCACATAATCGCGGCCAGCAAGAAAGCAGCTGGGGTACAGGGGGCATTATCTAGAATAACGCCGAATGTCGGAGGCCCTAGACAGATAAGAAGACAGCTACTGGCAACAGTAACTACTTCTGTTTTGTTGTACGGGGCACCGGTATGGGAGAAATCGCTCGAGCTACCATCGTACCGCCGGAAAATGAAATCTGTCCAGCGGCTCTCAGCGATTCGAGTGGCATCATCCTACCGCACTGTGTCTTACGAGGCGGTGATTGTGATTGCCTCTACCCTGCCAATCGACATCCTGGCTGCAGAAAGGGGACGGCTTTATCGCAGAAAGTTAGAAAAAGACCAGCCGACAGGAAACAGCGATGAAAGAACCATGAGTCTAGTGCAATGGCAGGAGAGGTGGGACAGCTCTACTAAAGGCCGGTGGACATATCGATTGATACCTAACATCAGTCGTTGGGTCAACCGCCAGCATGGGGAGGTTGGGTTTTACATCACTCAACTACTGACTGGACATGGATGCTTTCGAGCATACTTGCACAGGTTCAGGAGGGAAAACTCCCCAAACTGCCCACACTGTACGGACGTAGTAGAGGACGCGGAACACGTGTTCTTCTCCTGCCCCCGGTTTCAGGATCAACGTGCTGAAGTGGAGAGGATTCTGGAGACTAATATCGTCCCAGAACAATTAGTAGAAGCCATGCTGAAGGGCCCCCAAGGCTGGAACTTGGTATCAGATTACGCGGAGACTATCCTCAAAGAACTCCGCGATACGTTCGAGGAGTAGGCTTTAGAAGCTTTCAATGGAAGGGCAGTAAACACCTGCAATGAACCACCCTTGCGAAGTAGTATTGAGTAAGAGTGCCGCAGGGGACCATGGTTGTAGGAGAAAGAGGTTAGGGTTTTAGCGGGTATACGGTATACTGGTTTCAATGCAACGATTTACTCTTGCTTTGAAGTCATTACATCGGGAGTCCCGCACGACGGCCAGCACGTGCTAGCTAAGTACGCAATGTATTTCCCCCCTCTTCGGATAAAAAAAAAAAACACACACACACACACACACCCGGGGTGGTTGTTGGTCCACTACCGGGCGCCTCCCCAGGTGGCGGATAGGGGAACGCTCTCCAGCAATGGGGAGTACTGAGGATTTCCTCAGGGCGGACAAAAATCAGATAGGGGAAGGAACCCCGAAAATAAACCATTTATGGATATGGGTGATAAGGTGAACTTAATACCCCAGGTGGGTACCTCTGCAGAGGATAATCCCACCACCGGTTCCGATCGAGTGAAAGCCTCGGTGGCCGGTGCACGCTCCACGGATTCTGGGGGGAGCGAATTATCACTGGTTCCGTCACATAGTGACAAGAAGAAGAAGAACACCGTTAATGGTACAACATCGACCATTAAAACTAGAGCTGGCAGCAATACACTATTCAGCCAAGTCCTCCAAAAGGCGAATAGTGGAGTTGACATCCCCCAAAGGGCAACAGATGAGAGTGGCGCTCCAAACAAATTAGGAGCAAAGGTCGATGAGCTCTTGACGTTCATTGGGCCTAGGCACAATGTACATCATGAGATCAAGAAACTGGCACACGCCATTAAGTCAGAATATGACAAATATCTGACGTCAACGACGCGGCCACCTCCTGTAGCGAAACCTGCTACAACACAGACATCGCCAGTAAAGGTGTCAAACACTCAGACACAAGGTGAAAAGCAAAAGGAGGTCCCAAAAGCGGCTGCCTCAAAAGCAGCTAACTCAAAACCGGCTGCATCAACACCGGCGGCCCCAAAGCAGGCGGCTTCAATAAAAGTAGCCTCACTGCCGGGAGACTCGGTAGCAAGGACCTCGCCACCGAAGGCCTCGCCTTCAGTAGCCTCATCAAGTAAGATACAAACTCTTAAACCGGTGCTAGCTAGTAAGCTAAAGCCCGGTAAAGAAGGTTGCCAGAACATCGGGCAAACCACCCAGGCAACAACAAGTAGGGTGGTCAATTCAGAAGCGAAGAGAAACAATGGATTAAAATCCAAGTTTAAACCGCAGACCAGAAACAAACCTTCAAACCAGTTGACTGACTGGCAACTGGTAAAGAGGAAAAAGGCCCCGAGGACCAATAAGCAAAAACCAGCGCTACATTGTACGCTGCTTATAAAGAAAGGCGAGAAGAGCTCCCATGCAGATATCTTGCGAGATATCAAAAATGGTCCCACCTTGCAGGATATTGGCAAAAAAGTCAATAAGATCCGACGAATAGCTAAGGGAGATCTCCTGTTTTTATTCGCGAAGGCAGACGCTCAGGAGATGGAGCGCTACTGTAACGTTATCAAGAATAAGCTCCCAAGCGGGGCCACTGTACAATCTCGAATACCGCAAATCGAGATTGAAATTAAAGACCTGGATGAGATCAGTACAAAGGAAGACGTGGTAAAGCTGCTCAAAGATAATATCGACGGCCTGGCAGAGATCACTGAGGAGGCAGTGAAATCACTTCGACGGGCATATAGATCAACACAAACGGCAGTTTTTTGTCTCCCAGAGGTCCAGGCCAAGAAATCCATCGCACTTGGAAAGCTGAAACTTGCGTGGGGCACAGTACGTGTTCGCGAGAGGATCAGCCTTCGACGGTGCTTCAAATGCTGGCACTTTGGGCACAACGCCCAGGCGTGCAGAGGCAAGACTGACCGAAGCAGTTGTTGTCACAGATGCGGAGGCGCTGGTCACAATGCCTCGGCTTGTCAACAACCTGCCAAGTGCTTACTCTGCAAGGAGAAAGATAGTAGGTCAGACTGCCGGCACGTTGCGGGTAGTTGGAAATGTCCGATCTACCAACAGGCGATGAGAGCAGCACAAGCCCGTAAATGAAAGTACTGCAACTCAACCTCAACCATTGCGAAGCAGCCCAAGACCTACTGGTACAGCGGGTGCGGGAATTGGATTGCGACGTAGCCATAATCTGCGAGCAGTACAAAAACTTCGACACCCTGTCCTGGGTAAATGACAAAACGGACAAAGCAGCGATATGGGCTTGCGGTAAACTTCCGTTCCAACAACTCCCAAATACCCCCGAACCATGGCTTGTGAGAGCCAAAGTGGGAGGGGTTCACTTCTATAGCTGCTATGCACCTCCTAGTGCACAGCTCGAGGAGTTCGAGTTATTCTTGGACACCTTGGCGGAGGATGTACGGAAGCGTGAATCGGTCGCCATCGCAGGTGATTTCAACGCCTGGGCAATTGACTGGGGATGCCGGGAAACGAGCGCGAGAGGACGAGCTCTCCTTGAGACCATGTCTTCGCTCAACCTTGTACTTCTCAACACAGGAGCCGTAAGCACATATCGCAAAGGCACTGCAAGCTCCATTATCGACGTGACATTCGTTAGCAGCAACCTAATTAAAGGGGGCTGTGAGTGGGCGGTCGATGAGGAGTTTACTAATAGCGACCACCAAGCTATTATATGGGAAATCAACACCACTCCCAAACGAAGATTGTGTGTCAGTCGTGCGAGGTCACAGCCAGTCGGTTGGAACAAAAATGCTTTCGATGCTGATTCATTCGCCTTGGTTATGGAGCAGGAACCATTGTCAATAGCAACAAGCGCAGAAGCCACTGCCAAAGAGGTAATGACAAGCGTTGTCAAGTCCTGCGATGCTTCCATGCCAAGGAGACGGCAGAACAACAGCCGCCCACCAGTTTACTGGTGGAACGACACAATCTCACAACACCGACGAGAGTGTCTCAAAGCACGAAGGCTGCATCAACGAGCACGAAGACTCGACGGGGTCACAACAGAAGAACTAAGGCTCGACTATGAGATCAAAAGACAACAACTACGAAGAGCCATCCTCTCAAGCAAGAGATCCTACTGGAAGGAGTTGTGTGACGAAGTTAATCAAGATCCATGGGGAAAACCGTATAAAATCGTGATGCATAAAATTAAGGCCCCTCCTATGACATCAACGAATTGCCCCGAATCATTGCACCGCAATGTCACTCACCTGTTTCCTGCGAAGCCTGAGCTACCCGCTTATCCTTCGTGGCAGGTGAGGGACGAAGATATACCATCAGTGACTATGAATGAGCTGATGGGCGCGTGCAACCGGCTCCAAAACGGTAAGGCTCCCGGTCCAGATGGCATACCTAACATCGCGCTAAAATGCGCCATAGCCAATAGGCCTGACATGTTTCTACACATGTATGAGACCTGCCTAAAGCAGGGGGTTTTCCCGACTAAGTGGAAAAAGCAGAGGCTTGTGCTCCTCCCTAAAGGGGGAAAGAAACCTCCCGACGAACCGTCATCATATCGTCCCCTCTGTATGTTGGACTCTGGGGGAAAACTCCTTGAAAGGATAATAGCAGATAGGCTGGAGCCCTACGTTGAGCCGAAACTTTCTACCAACCAATTCGGGTTCAGAAAGGGGAGATCAACCATCGATGCCGTGACACTCGTTACCAACATCGCCAGAGAGGCTATCTCGGGAAAGAGATGGAGAAGAGGTGGAAAAAAGTACGAGGCGGTAAGTGTGATTGCCTCAACCCTACCAATCGACATCCTGGCTGCAGAAAGGGGACGGCTTTATCGCAGAAAGTTAGAGAAAGACCAACCGATAGGAAACAGCGATGAAAGAGCCATGAGTATAGGGCAATGGCAGGAGAGGTGGGACAGCTGTACTAAAGGCCGGTGGACATATCGATTGATACCTAACATCAGTCGTTGGGTCAACCGCCAGCATGGGGAGGTTGGGTTCTACATCACTCAACTCCTGACTGGACATGGATGCTTTCGAGCATACCTGCACAGGTTCAGGAGGGCAAACTCCCCAAACTGCCCGCACTGTACGGACGTGATAGAGGACGCGGAACACGTGTTCATCTCCTGCCCCCGATTTCAGGATCAACGTGCTGAAGTGGAGAGGATTCTGGGGTCTAATATCGTCCCAGAACAATTAGTAGAAGCCATGCTGAAGGGCCCCCAAACCTGGAACTTGGTATCAGATTACGCGGAGACGATCCTTAAAGAACTCCGCAATACGTTCGAGGAGTAGGCTTTAGAAGCTTTCAATGGATGGGCAGTAAACATCTGCAATGAACCACCCTTGCGAAGTAGTATTGAGTAAGAGTGCCGCAGGGGACCATGGTTGTAGGAGAAAGAGGTTAGGGTTTTAGCGGGTATACGGTGTACTGGTTTCAATGCAACGAGTTACTCTTGCTTTGAAGTCATTACATCGGGAGTCCCGCACGACGGCCAGCACGTGCTAGCTAAGTACGCAATGTATTTCCCCCTCTTCGGATAAAAAAAAAAACACACACACACCACACACAAGCTAAATCCCGGTAAGGAAGATCGCCAGAACATCGGGCAAACCACCCAGGGAACAACAAGTAGGGTGGTCAATTCAGAAGCGGAGAGAAACAATGGATTAAAATCCAAGTTTAAACCGCAGACCAAAAACCAACCTGCAAACCAGTCGACTGACTGGCAAGTGGTAAAGAGGAAAAAGGCCCCGAGGACCAATAAACAAAAACCAGCGCCACATTGTACGCTGCTTATAAAGAAAGGCGAGAAGAGCTCCCATGCAGATATCTTGCGAGGTATCAAGAATGATCCCACCTTGCAGGATATAGGCAAAAAAGTCAATAAGATCCGACGAACAGCTAAGGGAGATCTACTTTTGTTATTCGCCAAGGCAGACGCTCAGGAGATGGAGCGCTATTGTAACGCCATTAAGGATAAGCTCCCAAGCGGGGCCACTGTACAATCTCGAATACCGCAAATCGAGATTGAAATTAAAGACTTGGACGAGATCAGTACCAAGGAAGACGTAGTAAACCTGCTCAAACATAATATCGACGGCCTGGCAGAGATCACTGAGGAGGCAGTGAAATCACTTCGACGGGCATATAGATCAACACAAACGGCAGTTGTTTGTCTCCCAGAGGTCCAGGCCAAGAAAGCCATCGCACTTGGAAAGCTGAAACTCGCGTGGGGCACAGTACGTGTTCGCGAGAGGATCAGCCTTCGACGGTGCTTCAAATGCTGGCACTTTGGGCACAACGCCCAGGCGTGCAGAGGCAAGACTGACCGAAGCAGTTGTTGTCACAGATGCGGAGGCGCTGGTCACAATGCCTCGGCTTGTCAACAACCTGCCAAGTGCTTACTCTGCAAAGAGAAAGATAGTAGGTGAGACTGCCGGCACGTTGCGGGTAGTTGGAAATGTCTGATCTACCAACAGGCGATGAGAGCAGCACAAGCCCGTAAATGAAAGTACTGCAACTCAACCTCAACCATTGCGAAGCAGCCCAAGACCTACTGGTACAGCGGGTGCGGGAATTGGATTGCGACGTAGCCATAATCTGCGAGCAGTACAAAAACTTCGACACCCTGTCCTGGGTAAATGACACAACGGACAGAGCAGCGATATGGGCTTGCGGTAAACTTCCGTTCCAACAACTCCCAAATACCCCCGAACCATGGCTTGTGAGAGCCAAGTGGGAGGGGTTCACTTCTATAGCTGCTATGCACCTCCTAGTGCACAGCTCGAGGAGTTCGAGTTATTCTTGGACACCTTGGCGGAGGATGTACGGAAGCGTGAATCGGTCGCCATCGCAGGAGATTTCAACGCCTGGGCAATTGACTGGGGATGCCGGGAAACGAGCGCGAGAGGACGAGCTCTCCTTGAGACCATGTCTTCGCTCAACCTGGTACTCCTCAACACAGGAGACGTAAGTACATATCGCAAAGGCACAGCCAGCTCCATTATCGATGTGACATTCGTTAGCAGCAACCTAATTAAAGGGGGCTGCGAGTGGCGGGTCGATGAGGAGTTTACTAATAGCGACCACCAAGCTATTATATGGGAAATCAACACCACTCCCAAACGAAGATTGTGTGTCAGTCGTGCGAGGTCACAGCCAGTCGGTTGGAACAAAAATGCTTTCGATGCTGATTCATTCGCCTTGGTTATGGAGCAGGAACCATTGTCAATAGCAACAAGCGCAGAAGCCACTGCCAAAGAGGTAATGACAAGCGTTGTCAAGTCCTGCGATGCTTCCATGCCAAGGAGACGGCAGAACAACAGCCGCCCACCAGTTTACTGGTGGAACGACACGATCTCACAACACCGACGAGAGTGTCTCAAAGCACGAAGGCTGCATCAACGAGCACGGAGACGCGACAGGGTCACAACAGAAGAACTAAGGCTCGACTATGAGATCAAAAGACAACAACTACGAAGAGCCATTCTCTCAAGCAAGAGATCCTACTGGAAGGAGTTGTGTGACGAAGTTAATCAAGATCCATGGGGAAAACCGTATAAAATCGTGATGCATAAAATTAAGGCCCCTCCCATGACATCAACGAACTGCCCCGAATCATTGCACCGCATTGTCACTCACTTGTTTCCTGCGAAGCCTGAGCTACCCGCTTATCCTTCGTGGGAGGTGAGGGACGAAGATATACCATCAGTGACTATGAGTAAGCTGATGGGCGCGTGCAACCGGCTCCAAAACAGTAAGGCTCCCGGTCCAGATGGCATACCTAACATCGCGCTAAAATGCGCCATAGCCAATAGGCCTGACATGTTTCTACACATGTATGAGACCTGCCTAAAGCAGGGGGTTTTCCCGACTAAGTGGAAAAAGCAGAGGCTTGTGCTCCTCCCTAAAGGGGGAAAGAAATCTCCCGACGAACCGTCATCATATTGTCCCCTCTGTATGTTGGACTCTGCGGGAAAGCTCCTTGAAAGGATAATAGCAGATAGGCTGGAGCCCTACGTTGAGCCGAAACTTTCCACCAACCAATTCGGGTTCAGAAAGGGGAGATCAACCATCGATGCCGTGACACTCGTTACCAACATCGCCAGAGAGGCTATCTCGGGAAAGAGATGGATAAGAGGTGGAAAAAAGTACTGTCTAATAGCCACCCTGGATATCAAGAACGCCTTTAACTCGGCCCGCTGGGACCGCATTTTGGAGGCTCTTGCCAGGATGGAAGTTCCTCAGTACTTGCGCAGAATGGTTTCAGCCTATTTCAAGGACATCTTATTGTACCAAACTGAAAATGGGCAAGTAGACTATAAGATCACAGGAGGTGTACCTCAGGGCTCTGTTCTTGGCCCCCTCTTATGGAACGTAATGTACAACGACCTGCTCCTGCTTGGTCTGCCTGAGGGCGTCAGGCTAGTGGCATTCGCCGATGATGTGGCATTGATCATAGTGCGCAAGCACATAGAGGAGATACAAACAACCTTCTCATTCGCTATAGCCACAATTCAGCATTGGATGCGCTCAGCGGACTTGAGTTTAGCAGAGCAAAAGACCGAAACACTTCTTGTTAGCAGTCGAAAGGCAAGGGAAACCATCACCCTCAAAATAGGCGACACCTACATACAGTCGCAGCCCTTCATCAGCTATTTGGGGTGCTCCTGGACACACGGCTCAACTTCAAAGAGCACATAATCGCGGCCAGCAAGAAAGTAGCTGGGGTACAGGGGGCATTATCTAGAATAATGCCGAATGTCGGAGGCCCTAGACAGATAAGAAGACAGCTACTGGCAACAGTAACTACTTCTGTTTTGTTGTACGGGGCACCGGTATGGGAGAAATCGCTCGAGCTACCATCGTACCGCCGGAAAATGAAATCAGTCCAGCGGCTCTCAGCGATTCGATTGGCATCATCCTACCGCACTGTGTCTTACGAGGCGGTGAGTGTGATTGCCTCTACCCTACCAATCGACATCCTGGCTGCAGAAAGGGGACGGCTTTATCGCAGAAAGTTAGAAAAGACCAACCGACAGGAAACAGCGATGAAAGAGCCATGAGTCTAGGGCAATGGCAGGAGAGGTGGGACAGCTCTACTAAAGGCCGGTGGACATATCGATTGATACCTAACATCAGTCGTTGGGTCAACCGCCAGCATGGAGAGGTTGGGTTCTACATCACTCAACTCCTGACTGGACATGGATGTTTTCGAGCATACCTGCACAGGTTCAGGAGGGCAAACTCCCCAAACTGCCCGCACTGTACGGACGTGATAGAGGACGCGGAACACGTGTTCTTCTCCTGCCCCCGGTTTCAGGATCAACGTGCTGAAGTGGAGAGGATTCTGGAGACTAATATCGTTCCAGAACAATTAGTAGAAGCCATGCTGAAGGGCCCCCAAGCCTGGAACTTGGTATCAGATTACGCGGAGACTATCCTCAAAGAACTCCGCAATACGTTCGAGGAGTAGGCTTTAGAGGCTTTCAATGTAAGAGCAGTAAACATCTGCAATGAACCACCCTTGCGAAGTAGTATTGAGTAAGAGTGCCGCAGGGGACCATGGTTGTAGGAGAAAGAGGTTAGGGTTTTAGCGGGTATACGGTATACTGGTTTCAATGCAACGATTTACTCTTGCTTTGAAGTCATGTATCGGGAGTCCCGCACGACGGCCAGCACGTGCTAGCTAAGTACGGAATGTATTTCCCCCCTCTTCGGATAAAAAACAAACACACACACACCAACATCACACACCCGGGGTGGTTGTTGGTCCACTACCGGGCGCCTCCCCAGGTGGCGGATAGGGGACGCTCTCCAGCAATGGGGAGTACTGAGGATTTCCTCAGCCGGACCAAAATCAGATAGGGAAGGAACCCCGAAAATAAACCATTTATGGATATGGGTGATAAGGTGAACTTAATACCCCAGGTGGGTACCTCTGCAGAGGATAATCCCATCACCGGTCCGATCGAGTGAAAGCCTCGGTGGCCGGTGCACGCTCCACGGATTCTGGGGGAGCGAATTATCACTGGTTCCGTCACATAGTGACAAGAAGAAGAAGAACACCGTAATGGTACAACATCGACCATTAAAACTAGAGCTGGCAGCAATACACTATTCAGCCAAGTCCTCCAAAAGGCGAATAGTGGAGTTGACGTCCCCCAAAGGGCAACAGATGAGAGTGGCGCTCCAAACAAATTAGGAGCAAAGATCGATGAGCTCTTGACGTTCATTGGGCCTAGGCACAATGTACATCATGAGATCAAGAAACTGGCACACGCCATTAAGTCAGAATATGACAAATATCTGACGTCAACGACGCAGCCATCTCCTGTAGCGAAACCTGCTACAACACAGACATCGCCAGTAAAGGTGTCAAACACTCAGACACAAGGTGAAAAGCAAAAGGAGGTCCCAAAAGCGGCTGCATCAAAAGCAGCTAACTCAAAACCGGCTGCATCAACACCGGCGGCCCCAAACAGGCGGCTTCAATAAAAGTAGCCTCACTGCCGGGAGGCTCGGTAGCAAGGACCTCGCCACCGAAGGCTTCGCCTTCAGTAGCCTCATCAAGTAAGACACAAACTCTTAAACCGGTGCTACTAGCAAGCTAAAGCCTGGTAAAGAAGGTTGCCAGAACATCGGGCAAACCACCCAGGCAACAACAAGTAGGGTGGTCAATTCAGAAGCGAAGAGAAACAATGGATTAAAATCCAAGTTTAAACCGCAGACCAAAACAAACCTTCAAACCAGTCGACTGACTGGCAAGTGGTAAAGAGGAAAAAGGCCCCGAGGACCAATAAGCAAAAACCAGCGCCACATTGTACGCTGCTTATAAAGAAAGGCGAGAAGAGCTCCCATGCAGATATCTTGCGAGATATCAAGAATGATCCCACCTTGCAGGATATAGGCAAAAAAGTCAATAAGATCCGACGAACAGCTAAGGGAGATCTCCTCTTTTATTCGCGAAGGCAGACGCTCAGGAGATGGAGCGCTATTGTAACGCCATCAAGAATAAGCTCCCAAGCGGGGCCACTGTACAATCTCGAATACCGCAAATCGAGATTGAAATTAAAGACCTGGACGAGATCAGTACCAAGGAAGACGTGGTAAACTGCTCAAAGATAATATCGACGGCCTGGCAGAGATCACTGAGGAGGCAGTGAAATCACTTCGAGGGCATATAGATCAACACAAACGGCAGTTGTTTTCTCCCAGAGGTCCAGGCCAAGAAAGCCATCGCACTTGGAAAGCTGAAACTTGCGTGGGGCACAGTACGTGTTCGCGAGAGGATCAGCCTTCGACGGTGCTTCAAATGCTGGCACTTTGGCACAACGCCCAGGCGTGCAGAGGCAAGACTGACCGAAGCAGTTGTTGTCACAGATGCGGAGGCGCTGGTCACAATGCCTCGGCTTGTCAACAACCTGCCAAGTGCTTACTCTGCAAAGAGAAAGATAGTAGGTCAGACTGCCGGCACGTTGCGGGTAGTTGGAAATGTCCGATCTACCAACAGGCGATGAGAGCAGCACAAGCCCGTACTGAGTACTGCAACTCAACCTCAACCATTGCGAAGCAGCCCAAGACCTACTGGTACAGCGGGTGCGGGAATTGGATTGCGACGTAGCCATAATCTGCGAGCAGTACAAAAACTTCGACACCCTGTCCTGGGTAAATGACACAACGGACAGAGCAGCGATATGGGCTTGCGGTAAACTTCCGTTCCAACAACTCCCAAATACCCCCGAACCATGGCTTTGAGAGCCAAAGTGGGAGGGGTTCACTTCTATAGCTGCTATGCACCTCCTAGTGCACAGCTCGAGGAGTTCGAGTTATTCTTGGACACCTTGGCGGAGGATGTACGGAAGCGTGAATCGGTCGCCATCGCAGGAGATTTCAACGCCTGGGCAATTGACTGGGGATGTCGGGAAACGAGCGCGAGAGGACGAGCTCTCCTTGAGACCATGTCTTCGCTCAACCTGGTACTCCTCAACACAGGAGCCGTAAGCACATATCGCAAAGGCACAGCCAGCTCCATTATCGATGTGACATTCGTTAGCAGCAACTAATTAAAGGGGGCTGTGAGTGGCGGTCGATGAGGAGTTACTAATAGCGACCACCAAGCTATTATATGGGAAATCAACACCACTCCCAAACGAAGATTGTGTGTCAGTCGTGCGAGGTCACAGCCAGTCGGTGGAACAAAAATGCTTTCGATGCTGATTCATTCGCCTTGGTTATGGAGCAGGAACCATTGTCAATAGCAACAAGCGCAGAAGCCACTGCCAAAGAGGTAATGACAAGCGTTGTCAAGTCCTGCGATGCTTCCATGCCAGGAGACGGCAGAACAACAGCCGCCCACCAGTTTACTGGTGGAACGACACGATCTCACAACACCGACGAGAGTGTCTCAAAGCACGAAGGCTGCATCAACGAGCACGGAGACGCGACAGGGTCACAACAGAAGAACTAAGGCTCGACTATGAGATCAAAAGACAACAACTACGAAGAGCCATTCTCTCAAGCAAGAGATCCTACTGGAAGGAGTTGTGTGACGAAGTTAATCAAGATCCATGGGAAAACCGTATAAAATCGTGATGCATAAAATTAAGGCCCCTCCCATGACATCAACGAACTGCCCGAATCATTGCACCGCATTGTCACTCACTTGTTTCCTGCAAAGCCTGAGCTACCCGCTAATCCTTCGTGGCAGGTGAGGGACGAAGATATACCATCAGTGACTATGGTGAGCTGATGGCGCGTGCAACCGCTCCAAAACGGTAAGGCTCCTGGTCCAGATGGCATACCTAACATCGCGCTAAAATGCGCCATAGCCAATAGGCCTGACATGTTTTCTACACATGTATGAGACCTGCCTAAAGCAGGGGGTTTTCCCGACTAAGTGGAAAAAGCAGAGGCTTGTGCTCCTCCCTAAAGGGGGAAAGAAACCTCCGACGAAACCGTCATCATATCGTCCCCTCTGTATGTTGGACTCTGCGGGAAAACTCCTTGAAAGGATAATAGCAGATAGGCTGGAGCCCTACGTTGAGCCGAAACTTTCCACCAACCAATTCGGGTTCAGAAAGGGGAGATCAACCATCGATGCCGTGACAGCTCGTTACCAACATCGCCAGAGAGGCTATCTCGGGAAAGAGATGGAGAAGAGGTGGAAAAAAGTACTGTCTAATAGCCACCCTGGATATCAAGAACGCCTTTAACTCGGCCCGCTGGGACCGCATTTTGGAGGCTCTTGTCAGGATGGAAGTTCCGCAGTACTTGCGCAGAATGGTTTCAGCGCGTATTTCAAGGACCGCATCTTGTTGTACCAAACTGAAAATGGGCAAGTAGACTATAAGATCACAGGAGGTGTACCTCAGGGCTCTGTTCTTGGCCCCCTCTTATGGAACGTAATGTACAACGACCTGCTCCTGCTCGGTCTGCCTGAGGGCGTCAGGCTAGTGGCATTCGCCGATGATGTGGCATTGATCATAGTGCGCAAGCACATAGAGGAGATACAAACAACCTTCTCATTCGCTATAGCCACAATTCAGCATTGGATGCTCGCAGCGGACTTGAGTTTAGCAGAACAAAAGACCGAAACACTTCTTGTTAGCAGTCGAAAGGCAAGGGAAACCATCACCCTCAAAATAGGCGACACCTACATACAGTCGCAGCCCTTCATCAGCTATTTGGGGGTGCTCCTGGACACACGGCTCAACTTCAAAGAGCACATAATCGCGGCCAGCAAGAAAGCAGCTGGGGTACAGGGGGCATTATCTAGAATAATGCCGAATGTCGGAGGCCCTAGACAGATAAGAAGACAGCTACTGGCAACAGTAACTACTTCTGTTTTGTTGTACGGGGCACCGGTATGGGAGAAATCGCTCGAGCTACCATCGTACCGCCGGAAAATGAAATCAGTCCAGCGGCTCTCAGCGATTCGAGTGGCATCATCCTACCGCACTGTGTCTTACGAGGCGGTGAGTGTGATTGCCTCTACCCTACCAATCGACATCCTGGCTGCAGAAAGGGGACGGCTTTATCGCAGAAAGTTAGAGAAAGACCAACCGACAGGAAACAGCGATGAAAGAGCCATGAGTCTAGGCAATGGCAGGAGAGGTGGGACAGCTCTACTAAAGGCCGGTGGACATATCGATTGATACCTAACATCAGTCGTTGGGTCAACCGCCAGCATGGGGAGGTTGGTTTCTACATCACTCAACTCCTGACTGGACATGGATGCTTTCGAGCATACCTGCACAGGTTCAGGAGGGCAAACTCCCCAAACTGCCCACACTGTACGGACGTGATAGAGGACGCGGAACACGTGTTCTTTCTCCTGCCCCCGGTTTCAGGATCAACGTGCTGAAGTGGAGAGGATTCTGGAGACTAATATCGTTCCAGAACAATTAGTAGAAGCCATGCTGAAGGGCCCCCAAGCCTGGAACTTGGTATCAGATTACGCGGAGACTATCCTCAAAGAACTCCGCAATACGTTCGAGGAGTAGGCTTTAGAGGCTTTCAATGGAAGAGCAGTAAACATCTGCAATGAACCACCCTTGCGAAGTAGTATTGACTAAGAGTGCCGCAGGGGACCATGGTTGTAGGAGAAAGAGGTTAGGGTTTTAGCGGGTATACGGTATACTGGTTTCAATGCAACGATTCTACTCTTGCTTTGAAGTCATTGCATCGGGAGTCCCGCACGACGGCCAGCACGTGCTAGCTAAGTACGCAATGTATTTCCCCCCTCTTCGGATAAAAAAAAAAAAAACACACCCACAACATCGCCAGATAGGCTATCGCGGAAAGAGTGGAGAAGAGGGTGAAAAAAGTACTGCAATAGCCCACCCTGGTATCAAGAACGCCTTTAACATCGGCCCGCTGGGACGATTTTGGAGGCTCTTGCTAGAATGGAAGTTCCGCATTACTTGCGCAGATGTTTCAGCTTTTTCAAGGACCGCATCTTTGTGTACCAAACTGAAATGGGCAAGTAGACTATAAGATCACAGGAGGTTGTACCTCAGGGCTCTGTTCTTGGCCCCCTCTTATCGAACGTAATGTACAACGACCTGCTCCTGCTCGGTCTGCCTGAGGGCGTCAGGCTAGTGGCATCCCGCCGATGATGTGGCATTGATCATAGTGCGCAAGCACATAGAGGAGATACAAACAACGTTCTCATTCGCTATAGCCACAATTCAGCATTGGATGCTCGCGAGCGGACTTGAGTTTAGCAGAACAAAAGACCGAAACACTTCTTGTTAGCAGTCGAAAAGGCAAGGAAACCATCATCCTCAAAATAGGCGACACCTACATAACAGTCGCAGCCCTTCATCAGC